>CM027083.1:16523048-16782048 GCA_015343265.1 Pao palembangensis | reverse complement strand
GAGCCAGCCCCAACCGTACCTCCACCAGCACCAGCAGCCTCACACGCAGACCTCCACCAGTACAGTCACCTCTGCCGCCAAGGGGCCTCATGTCAGCAGCCAGCCCAGCACTGAGGGCGGCCACATCAACCTAGCTTTCACCCAGGGCCATCAGCCAGAGAAGGACGGCCACAACGGGAAGAGCACCAGCCTGTGGAACCCAACATACGGCTCGTGGTTCCTGCAGCAGAGAAAGCAGAAGCAGCAGAGGCAGGCGGGCGTTGGAGCAGCCGGGGGAAACGGCGGCAGGGTGCCTGGCGAAGGGCAGGAGCACATGGGTCGGACTGTGGCAGAGGTGGCGGGGGCACTGGGAATACAGCACCAGCACAAGCCGTTCCAGCACCAGCTACAGCAGCAACACCATCTCCAGCTGCTGCAGCAGCAGCAGGGACTCTGCCGGCCCCTTTTGCCCCCACCACCGCCCCCTACGGTCCAGTCACCTCTGCTTTTAGACACAGCCGCATTGCCCCCGGTCCCCCTCTACAGACTCAGACGATTCCCCTGCGGGAACATCAGCTATGGCTACCAGCAGGCGGGCCTAACGCTGGACCCCACCCACGGTAACCCCATCCCCCCCCCACCACCCCCTGGAGCCCAGCAGGGCGCCCCCTCCGCAGCCCACCCCAGAGGGCCGCCCATGGGCACCTCCCTGTCCATGAGTAGATCTGCGATGCCAGAGGACAGCCGGCCCTTGCTGGTCACCATGGGAACAGTCCAGGACCCCAGACTACCGAGGATGGAGGGCCACAACGCCACAGTGCTTTAGCCACATGCCTAGACTGCTGGTCTGTTGAGAACAGGGAACACTGTGCCAAGACAGAGACCACTTTACAATATCTACTTTACACCCCCCCACCCCCACCCCCACCCCCACCCCCTCGCTGCTGCTGCTGCTGCTGCTGCTGCTGCTGCTGCTGCTGCTACTGCCGCTTTGGTTTCCTCCCTGCTGTTTGTAACGGGCCCACAGAAGAGCCCATCAGCCTTCTTCTGTAAGAACTGTAAAGTGTGTGTGAAAACTCCAAGAAGAGACACATCAGAAAACTAAAAAGCTTTGTGAGGGAAAGTTTAAAAAAATAAAAAAAATGTAAAAAAAAGTATTTTTTTTCCAACACTGGGGTGGGGGAGATTCTGACTGGAAAAAAAAAAAAATCAGAATGAGCTTGAATGTGCTGGTGTGTGAGAAGGGGCTCAAAGCCAGACTCAGATCTGTTGTCAGTGCCATTTTAAACCGCAACGGCTGGAAAAATGTCTGTGGCCACGTTGGTTTTAGGGGGGAAAAAAACGAAAGGAAAATCAACGGTGTGGTCGATAACTCGTACCGGACTATTTTTTTCGAGATGACCACAGAATCGGAAAGTGGATGACCAGAGACATTTATACAAAGATGACTACAAACAAACAAACAAAAAGTAACGAGGAAAAAAATGTGTTTATTGATGTTTGCTTGCCTGCCTGTTTATTTATTCATTCGCTTATTTATTATTTGGAAGTGGCTCTATAAATTATCCATGAACATGCTTCTTCAAATCCAAATCATTTTATTTTACATTAGCTGGTTTTCGTTTCTTTTTTTTTTTTTTTTTGTAACAAGAGGAATTGACTGGAGAAAAAACAGAAGAATAGGAGATACGGACTGGCTGCTGCCTTTCTGGTGCAGATAAATGCTGCTCGACAAAAACATTAGATAACATTTGAGAGCTCAGCCTTTTTAATTTTTCGGGGGGATTTGTAATAAATCGCTGCCTCTGGTATTGTAGAAATCACCGCTCTTTTCTTCACAGCTTCATCTTCGGTGTGTCTTGAGATAGTCGAGCTGAGGATTTGCTTTACTCCTGGCTCTTTCAGTAACCTTTATGAATTCATTTCTACATTTAAAAATAGATTTTACCTTTTTTTGTCAGGAAATGGAGGCATAGCGGATTACTGCAACAATCATAACCTCCAAAAAGGCTATCTCAAAACACTCCACATTCCAACATTTGCATATTTTATCTCTTCTTTCGTAAGAACGGGTGTTGTGGAGTATAAAATGAGTCCGTTTGAGCAGTTTGAATGCTGCTTCTGCTGTATGTGAATGAACGAGACCAGAATGAGCTCAGATTCACACACTCTCCTCACTCGTCCGTGTTTCGGATCTCCTCCTTTTGAGGACTATGTTGATATTTAGGAGAGCTATGAACTCGCGCCCGTGTTCTTGATGCTTTTGCTTGTCGGTAAAGCAATGATGAGCTGTCGTCCGTGTGTCCAGGCACTCAGCGGGCGACTGTTACAAATGCCTTTCTGTGAGCCGAGTCAACCAGCAAGTGAGCTTATCCACCAGTATTCTTTGCTTTGTACCCAGTACCTGTGTTAAACGCATTCATTCTATGTTACAAACCATTTCCATTGTTTGATATGTGGAACAAAAACAAAAAAGAAAGTGAACTCTACTTGTACATGTTGTAATTATTGTTCTATGGCTCTGGAAAAAGCTGTAAATTGCCCTTGAAAAGACATTCACCAAAACTAATAAAATTACTATATAATAACTGCATTTCCTTTGGGTTTGGGGGGCGATTTTAACAGATCCCCCAGGGTCCAGGGGCTTTTCTGTGTGGGGGTTGAGTGATCTTCCTCAATATGCTGATGAGGGTCAGGGTTAGGGTTAGAGCAGGGGCGGGCAATTCTCTAGCCTGAAGGGCCACGTTGGGCTGTAGATCTTGATGAAGGGGCCAGCCAGGTGGTGCAGGAAACTAACCCCCCAATGAGGGTCAGAGGTTAACTAAAAATCCTGCTTGATGGACTATTGACTGAGAAAATGTGTTGAAGAGCCTGTAAACTGGTCCAACTAGAGATGGATGATGAAGCTCCAGATGTTGTTTGGCCCCACCTTCTTGAGAGGACCTGTTAGCATGCTAGCTGAAGGGGGGGGCTGAACCTTTTTCTAACCAATCAAGCTGACGACCCTCTTCATTTGGCTGTTGGAGAAATGATTGTGAAGGCTCTGCGGGCCGGATTCAATAGTTCATTGGGCCACATGTGGCCCCCGGGCCCACCTCTTTGCCCACCTCTGAGTTATGGTTAGGGTTCAGGGCTACCCTGCCTCTCTGGGGCTGGGGCTGATTTCCTCCACACTGCTGTCAGACCTCTCCTGTCTACATCCTCTCACATAATTTATGTAAATTTAGATGAACATTTGCAAGCGGGTTAAAACGACTTTTTTTTTTTTTTTTTTTTTAACATAAGTCTTGAAGGTAGATTGAATTGGATTGAACGGATAAATGAAAGCGCCCTTTTGTTGGCGTCCAGCATCAGAAGAAAGCAAACGTGGTTAAACCTGCGGTACCACAAGGAAATCGCTTCAAGTGAATGGTGTGAGGAATGGTCGGAGCTGACTGCTGTGGCAGGTTTGTAATAGAAAGGATTATGTACAGTGAGCTGGACGTTATTGAACATAAGCTCTAAAAAGCTGAATGAGGCCCAGCAGGATTATCCCCGCATTGTTCACACACACACGGAAGTGTAGCGGCGAGTGTAGCGGCCAGCAACTCCTGATGGACCGCAGCAAAGTGGTTTCCTGTGGTGCAGCGGTTCATCACGTGGAAACAAACCGGAGTCCCGCTTGAGACAAGGCGGCAGCCAAGAGTCGCATAAAAACATTATTATTTAAGAGTAAAAATGGGAAGTGCTTGTTTCCATTTCCTGTTAATATTAAAAAGTCAACGGAGGGATAAGTTGGTGATGGTCGACGGTGGTGTTAGTGACGCTGCAGGGGTTCACACCGCCTCCTGGCTGCAAGGAGGTTCTGGCTTCAACAGTTTCTGGGAGGAGTTTGCATCTTTTCACCGTGCCTGCATGGGTTTTCTCCCACACACACACACACACAGTATATGTATATAACTTCTTGTTATGGAAGTAACACGTTCCATCTGTTGATGTAATTAAATTCAAAAATGTTCATCGTGTCTTTATTAGTTAGTGACGTGTTCCGTTCTTCTGTTCAGACATAAAGTGTGGCGAAAAAAAAAAAGAAAAAGGTAAAATATCTACATCTTTTTTCACACTTTATGTCTGAACAGAAGAATGGAACAGGCGACTAATTATATTTTGCTTGGCAGATACTTCAGTCTATAAGTGATATGTGCTAATTATTTCCGACATGTATCCATGTCAAGAAACAACCAATGAGAAACAAATGACGGTGGGCGTTCTAGATGAAACACATAAAAAAAGAAAAAAATAATTAGATTTAATTTAATTCATTTAAATCAATTGTTTGAAAAGTAGTGGAAGTATAATCCTATTTAGTGCCACCCCCTTTCCATTCATGACCACAACTTTTTGTCTTTAAATGTCTCAATGTGACTCCCCTCCACTCAAGAAAAACACCTTTTTTCTCAAAGATTCACTTTTTTATTTTAAAGATTCATTTTCTGAACATATATCAGAACAGATTTTTTTTTTAGCACCACCCCAACATTTATATTACATTAGAGGTCCTTTGTATCTTTACACCTCCTGTCCAGGCCTGTTGTGTATGTGTGTGTGTGTGTGTGTGTGTGTGTGTGTGTGTGTGTGTGTGTGTGTAAAAGGTTTCCTACTGAGAGAACCTTGCAATTGATTCTGGCAAAGAAAAAAAGGTTCAGATGATGTAGAAAAAGTTTCCAAATATGATGCTCACATGCGCACACATTTCCGTAAGTCTGACTGAGCAGAACCAGCCTGTCAGAGCCTGAATGGTCTTTTGCCCCACCCAGCATGGCTGCCAGTGTGAGAGGGGAACCAGGGCAGGACATCAAGTCTTCTTTCAGGATCCCTGAAAGAAGCACATTCCGAGACAGGAGGATTCAGGAGGAGAACGCTGGTGGAGGACCACCATCTGCAGCCAGCGGCAACAAAAGAAGTTGACATATTTGGAACACACACGGTGTAAAGCTCTGGCCTCGTGCTGAACGCTCTGCTTGTATTGTTTCAACTGAACCGAATGATTTAAAACACTAATAAAGGTCAAATAAACACCAAAAGTTGTAGAAAACCTTGCTTCACTTGAAATCTGTTGAGCCTTTCCCACTTATATTTCATTTAGAATTGAATTTTTTTTCCACTTAATTTTGTTAGAAATTAAACCAAAATAAAAAAATGATCTAAACAATATATATATATATATATATATTGTTTATATTGCTTTTAATAGGGATTAAGTAAGCATCTTTTGAGTATTTTAACATAAAAATATGTGATTGTGTGAAATTAACCCCCCCCCCCACCCAAAAAAAAAAAAAAAATAAAAAATAACACAGTAGGTCGACCAGATCCATAAACACTGCTAAATAAAACTAAATACCCTGCTGGTGTTTTAGTCAGTAAATCAGGGTTGCATAAACAGTGCTGCATTTTCATAGGTGGCCTTAGTTTCCCTTCAAAGACTCAAATAAATAAATATCATCTCAGAGGTCATCCAGGCGGCACTGAGACCAGAACTCACTGTTCTGGTCCCAGTGTTGTGCACATCCACTCTCAAAAATAATTTAAAAGTCACCTGTTTGGAAAGAAACAGAAAAAGTTAAGATTTGAAGTACACCGTTTCTGCGTATGATGACAATAAATGTCATTTGCACCATTTCAGCTGCTTAAAATCAGACAAGAATAGTAATGAATATTTTATTTTATTTTATTTTATTTTAACGAAAGAAAAAAAACAGCAGAATGAAACAACATTTAGGGATCTTCTATGCGATGTCCTGCTGTCATGTCTCATGCTTCATCTTTTCATTTAAATTTAATTTCAAAGCCACTTTGGTAAGACATCATATATGAAATGTGTTCCTACTCCGGAAATGTCTGGGCTATTAGTTTAGAATGAGCAAAAATAGCATCACAAATATTTTATGGGGACTGTTCAACATCCATTTATTCCAGAATGGTGGCACAAGAGAGTTCCAACCACACTCTTCAATTTGCGTGCCAGGACTGGCAGAGAGGAAACAACATCCCTGCAGCAGCCGCAGCAGCCGCAACGGTCAGCAGCATTTTTATAAACAGTCCAGTTAAAGACCAGCTAACCCAGGGGCGGGCAATTCTTTAGCCTGATGGGCCAGACAGGGTTGTAGATCTTGATGAAGGGGCCGGCCAGGTGGGGCAGGAAACTAACCCCCCAATGAGGATCAGAGGTTAGCTAAAAATCCTGCTTGATGGACTATTGACTGAGAAAATGTGAAGAGCCTGTAAACTGGTCCAACTAGAGATGGATGATGAAGCTCCAAATGATGTTTGGCCCCACCTTCTTGAGAGGACCTGTTAGCATGCTAGCTGAAGGAGGGTCTGAACCTTTTTCTAACCACTCAAGCTGACGACCCTCTTCATTTGGCTTTTGGAGAAATGATTGTGAAGGCTCTGCGGGCCGGATTCAATAGTTCATCGGGCCACATGTGGCCCCCGGACCTTAGTTTGCCCACCGCTGAGCTAACCTCTTTTACATAAGGAATTAAAAGTTGCAGAGATGTCAAATTAAAAGGTTTTATTTCGATGGAAATCCTGTTATTTTTCAGCAACGCGGAAAACCTGCTTCCTCTTTCACATGTGGCAAAAATACACTAGAGATGTTCTGATAAAAATATATTTTACCCACAGCAGCACAGCGCCAAGATGCTCATACGCCATCAGAAGGATGTGAAATCAGTTGCGCTGTAACTGGGAGCTCAGATGCACCAAAATGTGGAAGATTTCAAATATGGAACACTAACGAGTGCCACCGACATGATCAGAGATGGCCTTGATGCAAATGAGAAGCTATTTTTAAAGACGTACAGTGTTTATTAAAAACATTCGAATGCGGGAAAGGGGTGAGCATTTTAAACACTCGCTCGCTCGCTTTTCCATCCGTATTCTGGAAGACCTTCAACTGTTTTCCAGGTGAATCAGTGACGGAAGGGCCATTTGAGATTCACAGTCACCGTGAAAGGATAAGGAAAGCACATCAGCAGCAGCTGTCGGGGACACGAGCGGCTCTTAACCGACACAGAACAAGCTGCACAGATTGCTGTCGATCCTCACTCACGCCTGAAATTTTTGCAATAAACGCATACTTCCTGTGTTCTTTATTGCCCATACTGAGAAAGAAATGGATTAAAACAAGTTATTTGCAGAACTGGCATTCTACTGAAATAAAATACTCATTTTTTTTCTGTATCTGTAATAACAGGACGTCCTGACAACTGTTACCATGTTTTATTTTTTGTTTTTTGCTTTTTTTTGTTCTTTTTTCATACAAAAGGAAACTGGTTTAGGGACAGTGGAAGAGGCATTTGATAACCAAAGAGAAAATTGAGTTTTCACAGTGTTTCGTTGACTCTCAGATTTGTGGGAAGTGCACAGCCATCAGAGCCTCCAGCAAAAACAAGCAGGGAGAAAAAAACACTTCTCTAGTGAGTGTGTGAAATCCACGTTCACCGTCAGTTCACATACCTATGAAATTTGGGGGAATATACGTTTAATATACGGCCCCATCACTGTCTGGTGAACAGAATGCTGTTAAACTCATAGCCAGAAGGGCCAGAAGGAGTTTATAGAAAAACGGACATTCAGATACATCTTTATACGATCTCGCTATAAAAAGGAACCTCTGTCAACATGAATGTGTTTTGACAAGGTCTTTAAATGTAGTTAACAATCAATAATCATAATTATTATTACTCACATCTATTTATCTATTTATTTCAATTAGGTCAGTCTTGAACCTTAAAGCGAGCTCATCGTTTATCTTCAGGCCTGGGAACACCCTGGAAAACCTGAAAAATGCTCTTAACCAATAAGCACATACCCACACACACACACACACACACACACACACACACACACACACACACAAACAGAATTATCAACACATGCACACGTTTGGTGAGATAAGCTACATTAGGACCTAGATTATCTTATAAAAACCTTTGTTTGATGTGATTAGCTTGGGGCATAGAAAGAAAAGTCTTTGTGTGCACATCTGTTCAGCCCAGTCGATCCCATCGCATCTACCAGACTGTTTTTAGTGCAAGCAAATTAAAAACAGTGCAGTGTTTTATGTCCCATAGGACATTTCTCCCTCTCTATCCTGCCAAGACAAATTGCAGTAATACCCTAATACTGGCTTCATAAAGTGCTTTATTTCCCTCACACAATTTAGAAACTAAGCCAGGTATTTTAAATTGAAACATTTTAGCGGTATGACTTTTCTTTCATTTTTATCTATTCTATTTTTTGCAGGTTTTATGCTTAATTTGAGCCTTATTTATTTTGTCTTTTATCTATTGTGTACAGCACTTTGGTCAACTGTGTTGTTTTTAAAGTGCTTAACAAATAAAATTGGACTGGATTGGAAGTTTAGAAGAGCACAAAGAACTAAACAGAGAAAGAAATGTACAACGTAACAAAAAAAAAAAACAGGAAACATTTGGAAGTAAACTTCATAAACAGGAAGTCAACCCTACTTGGATTCCTCCGGTCTTTGCTGACTGTCGTTCAGAAGTCGAGAGCCGTTGATGCCGCGGTAGGTGACGCGGCTTGGCCGGACCAGCACACCGTGGCCCGCTCGGCAGCTGAAATAACGTCTCCCGCCCACAGAGCCATCGTTCTTCCCTTTTGGGCTCCGGAGCTCCAAACCCAACCAAAGGCCAGGCGCAAAGTCGGCAGCACCGAGGTAACGGATGAAGGCCATCTCATTGGCGCTGCTGAGCAGGACCTGCATGCCCACGTGGAGACGGACCTGACCATCAGACACGCTACCGGGGAACCCGCCGGCGCCACCGCCAGCGAGGGTGCTCCAGCGCTGGCTTTGAGGGTTGGAACGACTCCTTTTTGTGGAGGCAGACAAAGAAACAAAGACTGATTAGAAAAGATCCACAGTGGAAACATTGTGCCTCTAAAGAAAAAGAAAAAAAAGAGTCTACGATTACACGTCCACAAAGGAAATCTACTACTGTTTCAACACCTCGTGACAGCTCGGCTTCTGCCGCTCCGCTTCTGGGAGGCGATGGCTGACGATGTGCTCAAACTGCGACGGATTGCACCTGCGTGGAGAATTACAGACGTCGATTTGCGTGCCACGCACGGCGGCGCTGCGTTAACGGACGCAGGCGCCCACTTTGCATAAATCTGAGTCACCAGAACTTTTGAGAGCGTCCGTCTCACCGCTGAAAGAATGGGCGAGACGCGACGAAGAAAGCTCCGAAAGGCAATCCACCGATCCGTGGATTCTGCAAATTCAGGAAAAGGAAACGTTCAGGTGGTCGCCATAGCGATGTGGCCATTTTGACAAAGTTGATTTTTGTTTTTTTTTAGTTTTCCCACACGAGAAAACTGTGCAAGTCTAATATTTTTTTCATTCAATGTTCTCACAATCCTATATCCCGCGTGGCCACTTAGATAATCCATGGTATTTTCTGCCCATACCATATTTTAGAGTTCAGGGGAGGCTTAGAGTTGGCCGTTTCCTTGACAACAAGAAAAAGCAGAAAGGCAATTTCTGCTGCTTTACCAAAAGCACTAGTCCAACTATTGATGTGTCCTTAAGCTGCATGATCGTAAATTTCCAACATCCATTACATGCAGGACTGCAAAATGCAAATAAACAAACAAAGGAAACACAAAAACAGATTCTATTTAAAAAGGGTTATACCAGTTGCTGATGGAACCAGCAGAAAAACATGGTCCCTTCTCAATAAATAAATAAACGAATCATTTCGAAGTGCACAAAGCCGGAAATAAGGAAGCAGTAATATAGCAGCAAAATGTGAAAAGATGGAAAAGCCACAAATTTCAAGAAGAAAAGACTCATACTTTTGTATAAAGTATTCTTGGACTGTATCGATTTAGAAAGAGCATCCTTGTATCCTTGAAACACAATGAGGCTTTGACTCTATGAATATTAAATTTGGCAGGTAAAAACACGAGTTGCCAGGATATGGAGAAAAAAATCTCTGGTACCTGCCACAAGACATTACTAGTGAACTTTGTCTTCAGTGTCTCTGACAACTGGCAAAAAAAAAGAAGAATGACAGACTCTTCCCTGGCCTCACCTTTGGACACGTGACGGAGGAGCAAAAACACCATGTTTTGGTGGGCAGCTGAAGTACCTTACCCCACCCACCGAGCCGTCATTCTTCCCACTGGGCTTGTCCAGTTTGATGCCCAACCAGAGCCCTGCATGAATAGTCACAATCAACACAGTGGTTTAAAAAAAAAAAAGATATATATATATATATAAAACGTAGCTTTTTTAACTTTCAGTTGCTGTCCTCAAAAGGAAGCTAATAAACTGTTTGATAGATGTTTTTCCTCCGCTTCATATCCACGGCAACAAGCCTTGGGCGTATCTTCTATCAGCTCGAAAGACACGGAGGACAGTCAGCCTGTGAACTGACGCAGGGCCTCCTCTCCCGGGGGGGTCTGTGATACACACTGATGGAGGAGGAGGAAGTCGCGGACCATTCAATCTGTGCGGCTCGCTCCTCGCTGCATCACTGGATGGAGCATCAGCTGTTACTCCTCCCGCAGTTTCTGTTGTCGTTCCGTGCAGCAGTAATTTTGACAGGCCGACTTCGACCAGTTCTAGCGACGGTGGTTTTTGCAATAGGATGAAGATGCGACCAATGACATCTTGATCTGATGAATATTCATCTAAATGAAGTATCTTCTAATTTACTTTGAAGATTAATGCTGTGAATGTGCGTTCAGTGAGATTTACGCAGTAGCATGGAGAAGCATCGCTGCTGCTGACCTGGAGCAAAGTTGGTTTTTCCATAGAACTTGACGACGCCGGTTCTCTGACCTGCCACCAGCACCCTCTCCCCAAGGCGCAGCTCAGGGCCCCCACACACAGAGCTGCTCGCTGATGGAGTTTCACCTTGTTTATCTGGAAACAACCCAGCGTTTGGAGCAATATCTTCGCTTTAAACGAAGCGGAATCACGAGGAAAGAACGAGAAAACAAGAAAGACTAAAGTTTAATCAGACCTGCAGGAAGAAGTGCTGCTCTGTCAGCTGGAGGGTAGTAGGCTGCTGCTGCTGCTGGTGGTGGTGGTGGTGGTGGTGGTGGCGTTGTCCTCGGACTCAGCACAACACGGTGCCTTCGAGGCCTGGGAGGCAAACGCTGCCTCGGCAGAGGACGAGGCCGAGCGCTCGGTCCGTGCCGAGAGTCCAGTGAGGAAGATGAAGAGGACAGCGAGTGGGAGAAACCTATAATGAAGGTGAACGGGGAATGGGAATGGGAGGAAAGACATTATTTTAAGGGATGATCTCTGACTCAAATCTACAACATGCAGCAAGGAGCATTTGTGTTGCGTGTCTGAGCTGCAAACACTGCTTTTAAAGCACACACGCACACAGAAACACAATGGCCCTCATGTATCAATCTTGCGTAGAAACGTGCACAGATCTGCGTGCAGGGGTCGTGGTGCGAAAAGAGGAGTGTGATTCATGAAAATTCCGTATATGGCCAATCCCAGCGTACGACTCAGGGGGTCTTGATAAATGCGGCGGCTGAAAATGATCATCATTAACATGTTCCGCCCTTAAATATTCATGGTTCAGCGGCGCCGCCCACTGAAGTCAAACTCTGAGAGGAGAAACCTGAGAAAGAAACGAAACTTTTCCGAGCTGGAAGTTGTTCCCCTCGAGTCTGAGGTGGAGGTTAAACAAGGACGCGTCGTTTGGAAGCACAAAAACTGGTGTTAAAGGAGCCAGAAAAACGCTGTCTGGAGAAAGATGACAGCGGAGGGAGCAGCCGTACTCACTTTACTTCAACAAAAAGGACAAGACTGCTTAGAAAACAAACAGAAAGAAATCAAGTCAGAAAAACAGAAATAATTGCAACAAAAAACAAACCAAATATGAATTTCTTAGGAAAAAAACGGGTTATATTTTATCAGATGAATTCAAGATGCTTCTGTAAAAAAAACAGATCTATTTATTCATTTTATATTTATATTCAATTTATATTATATTTATTCATATTCGTGAGATCTGAGCGGATCGTACGCTCACGTCCAGATCGATAAATGCCGAGCCTTGCCTGAAAATAGCCGTGTACAGTTTTCTGCCATACTTACGGTTCATAAACAAGGACCTATGTCTCTATTCATCCATTTAGGTTAAAAAAATAGTGTTCAACCTTGAATTTTGTCTTTGCTTAGAGCAAACTACCACCTCACCTTTTAAGAAATCAAGCCAATTCTTGCCCGCAAATCTCTGCGAATGCAACAGAATCGTACAATTATTTGTGAGTAAAGCAAGTTGAGCTTTATACCGTTCAAGAACCTTGATGGAACGTAAGCTGATAAGACCCAATTTTCAGACAATAACTGCTTCTATCTCTGCAAAACTTTAAGGACAGAGGCAAGTAAAGAAGAACTACAGACAGCAGTATACAGAAAATCACAGACCAAAACATGTTTTGCAGAGAGAGCCATCATTAATAAGAAATAAATGACAAAATCAGCAGCTCCGGAACAACCAATCCCACATTATCTTATTTAATCACCCGTGCTTTTTTTTTTTTTTTTTTTTTGTCTTCATATCAATCACAGTTTAGAATAGATTGTATTTCAAGATTGGGGAAAATAAACCACATTAGTTCAATATTCAGTTATTGCTAAACCACTGTTCACAAATGTATTTATTATGCAGCATTAGCATATTAATGCTACAACAACAGAACTTTAATGGATGTGTTTTAAAGCTCCTATATTGATGAGCGACAATGTTTTCCTGAAAAATCCTCAAAGCCCGTATAAGGTTTACTATATTACAGCTATAGGATGAGCTGATTATCATAGACGATTAATAAAAAGGAGTTAACGGAAAAAAGCTGAAGATTATTCATCTTTTTTTTTTAAAAAAAAGGCTGTAAAACAAGTTTAACACAAATGACATCCTCTTACACTTTTTAAGGGCATGGACTCCTTTGCATCATGAATAGAAGAAGCATAAAAACTCACCACCAAGGACATTTATGAATAGATGGAAATAAAGCTTTGCGGAATGTTAAACAAATCACCGTCACATTGAACCCTGCAGCTATTTATTTAAAAAATGCAAACATTTTCTGATTCTTCATTCATTGTAAGTTTTTAAAGATTTTAGAGTCAGTGCTGCTGCCATCATTAGTTAAACTACCATTTAAACTTTGACATATTCTGTCTTTGTGAGACTTGAAAAAGGTTTTCGTGCGCCTGGATTCACCGTATCTCATCTTGATTAGTGCATCACTAATGCTGTTTTCCTCCGACACTACACTGCTTACTTCTTTTATCTATAGACAAAAGTACTGTTGATTTCTCCTCACACCCGGAGGCACCTCGATACCTTTATCTTTGTCTCTACACGGACCGCCAGTTCAATGTAAAGTTGACTTTTAGATTTGATAATAGCTTACAGAATATACCCCCATTTCGCCATTATTCACTGGACAGTCGATTCTGGGTGTCCGGGACACCAAATCTATTAGAGCTGTCCAACAGAAACATTAAGGTGACAAAGTATTTCCTATTGCTACTCCATTTGTTGACACAACTACCTAAAGACATTAGCCCATCCTCTCTATTCATGCTTTTAAATGTCAGTTAAAGACCAATTTTGAGTCACTGGTCTTTCTGGACAGCACAAACACAGCCATATTTATTCTGTATTACCTTTAAACTGCAATAATGTGGCTACATATCAACTCACAACGCCAAACCTTTCTGTCACTTGACCTTTAGCTTGCAGAGTTATCCCGGCTCCATCTTTCTCCTGCACGTATTGACACTCGCTCCGAGTGACAGGCGGAGGCTTTTGAAAACCAAGCGGTGGTGCTTTGCACTGACTATGATTACATTGCCCTTTGAGGCCTGAGCTACGTTGACATCATCTAATCGGGGCCAGTCTGCGAGACTGTTGAACGTCCCCCCTAATATTTATTGTGATGACACAGAGCCAGAATGACTCACTGAATCTGTTTTTTTGTTGTTGTTTTTTTTTTTGTAATTACACTAACCTGAATTGACTGACATGAGAATTTTCTAAAACCTTGTTTTATCACTACCAACATGCATGGAGAAATATTATGCAGAACAGTACCTCTGCTTATAAAAAAAAAAAAAGCATAACCTGACCATATTTGCTAAAAGGTAAATACCAGATTTTCAAACAACTGCTCCAAAAAAGAAAAGCCTCCAAAGTGATTACATATTCATTCGTTTTTTTTTCCAGTGGACTAAAAACGCTGCCACTGATCACTGAACTGTAAATAAAACAATTGGTGACAATTTGCCTAAATTATTTTCTACCCATAATCTTGTATTCACTGAATTTGCATTTCGAAATATTTTCATGGAGAATTTAAAAAAATATATATAATTTGGGTCACCAGATTTTCAAAATTAAAAACAGGGACACAAAAAAAAAAAAAAAAAAAAAAAAATATATATATATATATATATATATATATATATAATTCCAGTGCTTTCAAGGTGTCCACTCCAATGCGGTTTCATGGACCAATGAGCATCAAGCTACAGACACGCGGAGAACAGCGGATCTTTTTACTTGATTCAGATTACAGATCGCTATGACAACTGTGTGATTGACATACACATGGGCCAAAGACAACGAGTTCCAAGTGGAATGCACTGTTATGGCTTTAAACGACTTGCTGCCATGTGTAGTATGTTACTGATTAAACAAAAAAACAGAAAAAAATCAGGACGAAGCCCAGGACGAACCTTGTGAAAAACTGGGACAAAACAATGGGGCTGTTGAAAGCCGCCGGGACCAGACCGGGACGCCTGGCCACCCTAATAAGGGAGGGTCTTCACAAATTGACAGTAATAATAAAGACATAAATGTTTAGCTTTTCAATTGTGATCCAGAATTAATGCGTGAACAAAAATTGCATTAAAGCTGCAAAACAGGTTCTCTTCTGTTTGAGTCAGCTCTATTATATCCAAACAAGCAATCTACACTGTGGCTCCTCCCTTGGATGGCTTTGAGGGATGTGAGAGGTTGAGTTACAGTATAAATGGCCGACGATGCCGCTAAAGGTTCCTGGTCATAAATGAGTCTGCTCCCTGGTTGTATAGAGGTGCTGAAATACACACACTCATATACCTTGCAAGTAACACACTCCCATCCACCTTGTGATAAATGGCTTCTAGGATATTCAGCCGTCTATGCTCTAGTTATTAAACCCTGCCTAATTGGACTATCAATTACAATTTTCCGCAGGTCACTTCAAGGTTCACTACTCCATTCACATCCAGATCAATTGGCCTTCCAAACCTGTGGTTATTTCACCAAGATGATACATCTGTAACCCTCGAGGACCTGACATGACAAGTTGTCCACATTATTTTGAGGCAACAGGACAACGTAATGAGACATTCATCAGAACTCTGCTGGTTTTATGCTGCAGAAACGTAATTCAAAGCATTCAAGGAAGAGTAAAATCAAAACAATGAATCTACCTGGTTGCACGATTAAGGAACACAGGGAAAGAAGGAAAGTTCCGGCCCCATTTTGTCACAAAAGTTTTAACCAGAGTCACAATTTAGCAGCCGTCTCAGCACGACTGATCATAAAAGGAACCGACTCATAAAAAGCCTGTGGTTTCAGCAGGAAATCTGACAGTACAATATTTACTTTCATGTGTAAAATTCAAATTGTCGCAAGAATTACAGCCAAGACGGCCACAACATTGTTTTAATTACTCTAGATAAATCAAATATTAGCAGACCTTTGAACTTTTGGCACTATAATTTTACAGCAGAAATGAAACAACAAAACGAATGCAACAAAACCAATTAGGCCAAGTGTTGCAACGGTTGTCTGTTGGTTCTTTTTAAGCTGTAGTGCAGATCCTTCAGACCTTGTTACAGGACAACAAACACACTGCGTTGTGAGTTGCCAGCTCATCTAATCTAAGCACTTGGGGCTCCAGCAACTTGCTCAAGGGTGCCTTGGCAGTGCTCTGAAGGTTTCCTAGCACCTCCCCTGCTGCCAGCACACTCTTTGATCAAGCAACAGTGCTCAATTTAATGATTTCATTTACCTGTATACAACTTCGGTTTGAGGCGGGTCGAGTCGACGCGCCGCGGGGGATGCAGTGGTGTGGATGTCTTTGTGCTGGCTTTATTTTTTTCTAATGCTTTCCTTATCTTAGAGAGAGGAGCAAAGACCCCTGAAAAAATAAAATCAAATGTTAAATAAGGCACCAGGTAGAACCGTACGGTGAAACAAAACCACAAACACGTGATCCACGTGACTGCTTTAAGGCAGCGGTCTCCAACTCCCGGGCCAGACTGGTACCGGTACGTGTGTCATTTGCTACCGGGCCGCACAGAAAGAATAAATAACTTACATTAGATTCTCTTCATTATATCCGTCTATGACTCACTATTGACACACGTTTATTATTATATTTAGAAAATACCACAGGTTTCATGCCGGTCACCTTCTTTTGTTGTATTTATCCGCCACATCTTAACTAGACATTAAACCGGTCCGTGGCGCTAAAATGGTTGGGGAGCGCTGCTTTAAAGTAGTTTACATTATGAAGTGGCTGTTTTACTGACCATGTTTCATTCTACAGGTGAAATACTGAACACCAGCAACCGAGCCGTCGTTCTTCCCCTCTGGTTTATCAAGCTCCACTCCAGCCCAGAGACCTCCAGAAAACTCAGTGCTGCCACAGAACTGCAGGGTTCCAACCTGCGTGCACCAAAACATTGCAGGAGCAAAAAAAACAAACAACAGGGTGTTAATAAAACAGGAGTAACACCAAATCATTCAGCCAAAAAAAAAAAAAAGACAGCAATAAACAACACATTGTTATTTCATGCATGAGCCCTTCCCAAAACTTTGGAAAGACAGTTTTGTGCATTTGTTTACTAAATCAAAAGGGAAACTAAATCGAAATTGAAGACTGCAGCACACAGTGCAGAAGGACGTTTTTGTAAAACTAAACAAAATGAAATACTGAAATTATTCTCTCAGTGTGCCAGAACAGGATTAACATAATTCAGCGCAAGATTTTGTTTTTGACTACTGAACAAAAAAGATCTGGCTCCAGTTTCGGTTCACCGTCTGCACCTCAGACTTCACCTACACCACCCCAACTTTTTCACCTGCACTTCTCCAACAACAGCTCACTTTCTAAACACATTAGTCTTTTGCCACACAAACAGAAAAAGCGAAGCAATAAAAACGGAAAAAAAAACTCAGCGAAATGCTATTTCACCAATATAGTTACAAGAGGAGTTTGAATTTAAAATATACTGGCCGGCTGGTTTTACTAGATGACATGATCTCTCTTAACTGACTAATGCACAGGTGATTCATACAACAAAATGATCATCAGTAGAAAAGTGAATATCGGGTCGTTAAAACTAATAAAAAACACAGATGGTGTTTGCTGTGAGATAGTGCTGAGGAGTAAACACACAAGCAATCGAAGCTTTGAGCATGGACAGCTGCAAGCAAAGACTTGAGTACAGAACATCTAAACAGGTGTGTGTTAAACAGCTACACGGTCTGCCAGTGCCACAAAAGCGGAGTCTTCTTCCAAGTTTTCACTACATTCAGCAAAAATCATGAGGCGCTGGCAGAGAGAAAAGAGAAACGCTCTTTTCATTGCACTTAAAAATAAAAATAAAAAAAAAAAAAACACAGAAAAATAGACAAAACGCAGTCTGATACATCAACTGCACTAGTCAGAGGTTAGCTAAGTTGAAATACTGCAAAATTTCCTAGTAATGCCTCAGTAGCATTGCAAACCATGATCTCGCCAAGGGCACCAAAATGGCTAGAACATTTAGTACCTGGACTAAAATACGTCTTGTGTGCTGGGAATTAAGTCAAAAATTGGTGTCTTGTGTCTACTAACTGCACGCGTGATGTCAAATGAACACCAAACACTTCATGTACGCAGCTAATATAAATGATCTGATATAACCACTGAGGCTGGATGGATGCCACCCAATGTTGCCTAGCAACAGGTTTCTGCTTAGTAGAGAGGTAAGATGATGACAGATAAATCAACCAACGCGTCCATGTTGTGACACTTAATGGCTGGACTGCATTAATTTGATGCGGACATTAAGGCATAAAGAAGTGACTGTCCTTTGATGGTAGCCTGCAGCCATCACTGTCTGACACTCAGCTATGCACGACTGGAAAACCACTTTAATAAGCATCTTCGGTTTGTTACATTACAAGGCTTCACACTGGGTCCTGTTTCACAAGCTTGATGTCTGCGTTACTATGTTTATTACAGTAAGCTTTATTAATAATTAATGATTAACACCATCCTGGCTTGTTCAGACCAGACAGACAGACAGACAGACAGACAGACAGATAGATAGATAGATAGATTGATAGATAGATAGATACTTTATTAATCTCCCAAAGAAATTCACATTTCCAGCAGCTCGAAAGTGGAAACACACAAGAGCATGCAAGTCTCAGGAGAATACTAAATACTAAAACTACAATATGCTAAGACTGTAACTATAACGTGCAGAAACTCTAAAGTAACTATAATGTGCCATAAGATTGTAATGCTAATGGCACTCTGAGGCCAAGAATGATACAGCTATAATTCCTGTTTAAATATATGCTATTTGGAAGGAGATTTGAGTGAGTTTATTAGCCACTCAGACACTCAGTCCCGTGATCACTGAGCGAGAAGCTTAAACAGCCTGCGTGTCTGTAAACTGGGAACTCCCGGTGGTCGACCTGTAACACACCTTCTGTCCTGCGATCACAACGCAGTCACCCATTCGGATTCCCATGCTGGCAAGCTGAGCTTTGGCTTTCTCTGAGAGAGCAGGACGAGACTGAGCTTGCTGCGTGAAGGCCAGAGGCGAACTGGGTCTGGGCAAAGCCTGTCTCAGCAAAGTCCGGAGCTCTTTGGCCATGGCGGCGGCGGCAGCGTCTACCGTCTCCAAGGGCATATCGAGGGGATCAGGAACCACGTCTGTTGGGCAAAGCCCCTTCTCATTCTGTCGAACAAGGCAAGCACACAAGCAAATAATAATAATGACACAGCAAGAGCGGTGTGACGACACCATCGGTGGCACTAAAATGTCTGACAATCGTCTGTGGAAAGCAGAGACCATCACCAGTGGATTCATAAGTTTTGAGATATTTTTAAAACGAGCAATGACGGATTTTAACATCATAAAGAACAAATGTAGGTTTTTTGTTTTTAATTTAAAATGATGAAGCCTTTAATACGGTCACGATAGCAGCCTCAAATAAGAAGATTAGCTTCTTAGCAGAGAGTTTAATGTTCTACGATGTGTTCAATAGCCTTTTTTTTTTTGGAATTACAGATGGTCCATGAGTGTTTTATCACTAAAATAAATATATAAAATAGGCTCAGCCATAATGCTCAGCCTTATCAAGGCAGAACAGCCAGACGGAAAAAAAAGCTGTTTCTAAGCTTAACTTTGAGGATATGAAACAAACCTTGTATCCTACTGTGAACCATAATGTTCCACATTGTTCAAATGTAAGCGCAGTAAATAATGCATACCGACTCCTTGTGGTATCTTCCCTGGCTTTTTCACTTTATATTAAGATTTGAATAAGTTGACAACAAGTGACAATGCTTCCTCCAATCCAGTCTATCAGCACTTCAGGGGGTCCAGAGGTGTCACTTACACATAAAGTGTAATGTAGACGCGCACATAAAGGCCCTAAAGAAGATTACAACTCTGGAAGCTCTTTTTTTTAATATCCTAAAATCCACTTTCATAGACTTGTTTTTATATGATATCAACTTTACATAAAAAAAAAAAAACTTTCTTGATTCCTTTATTTATTGCTCGACTTTACATGCTGACTGTGTTTTTATAAATCTGTTCCTATAGACCGACTAAGACTAACTTACATATGAACTAGAGTTATTTAATACTGATTATTTCAATTGGAAATGAGGTAGCTTGTGGCTCAAATACAAAAATAGAAAGAGACCTTGAAATTGTATAGCTTATTCTGAGGGAGAGAACAATATAATCAGAATATATGGATAAATGTGAACTAATAAAGGAGGCATAAAATATTTGTCATCTTTGAGCAAAGTGTGGATAAAAGCAGGTACAGAAAATGGGTGGGTGCGTGAGCAAAGGAATAAATGAGCAAGGTGTAGTGCTTTAGCGACCTCCAGTGGAGATCAAAAACTGGTGCACACAAGTGAGAGCAGAAATACCTCAAACCTTGTGAAAAAGGGTAATGGCTGAACACGTGACATTCTACAGAATCTATAAATTGTAATAGAGCATCACGTCCAGATGGCAGCTCACCACCTTCTTCCTTTGGTTTATGATGCGGCATGTTTGAGTTTCTCATCCGTGACGTTATCTGGGCCCCAATCGATTTCAAACTATTTATTCTATCTATTTTCTCAAGGTTCTCCAAAATGGAATTTTGAAATCTAGACTGAAAAAAAAAAAAATAAGATACCAACACCTGCTTCTCAGCTCTTACGTGGCATACATGGCTGAGTCACACTGTATCTAAACTGCACAAGTACGGGGCCAGTGGGAGCTACAGCTGATGACGTTGCTGTTACATTTACTCTGCCAAGATCTTTCAAATGAAAGAATTTCTTTGATGAACTAATTTTGTAAAAAATGAACTCTAATGTAAAGCGGCACTGCTGTTTAAAAAATACTGCAGGAGAGGAGATAGCAGGTAAAACATTATACCCTAACAGGCTTGCAAATAAGCAAAACATGTCTTACACTGGACTTACAGACTGAATTCTAAGCACAAATTAAATGTCTGTGTTGGAATGATTTCAATAATACTCAGTTTTTCAGCTCACACATCCTTGTGTGTGTGAGAGCAATGAAACTCACTCTGAAAGCAGGGTTTGCTCCCAGCTCCAGGAGGCATTTGACGGCTGACAGACACAAGTTGGATGCAGCGATGTGCAGAGCCGTTCCGAAATCAAAGTCACTGCAAGTGGCGTCCACCTCTGTAGACAGAGAGAGATCAAATATATCAACGACACACTCGCGTCTGTCTTCTCAAAACTAAGAAAGAGATTCAACAAAAACATGATGATTTTAAAAAAGTCAATAAGTAAGAGGAAACAGGTCTGCGGAAAACCTATGGACGTCTTAATGCAGTGAAACTGCTTCATCGTTTCCCCATTTACACACGGCATTAACATGAGTTTTATGATCCGGCAGCAAATGGATACATATTCATTAAAAGCAGATAAACCCATCGCCCAAAAATGCATCAAACATTAGATAAAGTTGTACATGATGATGTTTTTTTTCACTACAGGTATGGCATGTATGCATACGATGAATTATACCCAGAGTGAAATCCGATCAAACAGAAACACATTTTAGTACCAGGTGTAAAGGCGAGCGATGGTACGTTTATCTGGAAGAATGAAATTGCTGGTGCTTGAACATGAAAATTGAACTGTTTCTGTGCAGAGTGACCTCCTCCTCCTCCTCCTCCTCGATGAGCTCACTACCCTGGCAGAAGGCATCTCCTCACCTCCAGGCTGGGAGGCCTGCAACACCACCTGGATAAGCTGTGGTACATCGAAGTATGCAGCGTAGTGCAGGGCCCTCATGTTAGTCCAACGTGAACGAAGGTTGGGGTCAGCTCCGAGGCCGAGGAGCTGACGAGCGAAGCTGGCTGCAGCATCCGCGTCACCTAGGCAACAGAGAAATAAGGAGGGAGTGTAGCAAAATACAAACTGATGCCGAATGATGTAAAGTGGTAAGAAAACAACAAAAACACACAACACAGAACCAAAAGCAAGGAGTAGCTTTTACAGTCCAGCTCTGTTGAAACAGCTTTAATGTGAGAATACTGACCGATGCCCTGCGCTCCAGCCTTGCAACAGTAGTGCAGGAGGCTCATATCAGTCAGACCGTCTCGATCATTCACACCGCAGCCTCTCTTGAGGATCTGTGCAAGGAGGACAAGTACAGTGTCTCACTTTGAAGCATTAAAACAAAAGGAGCTCTTTAAAAGGTTAGCCAGCAAATTAATTTGGGGTCGAAGATCCTTGAAGCATATTTTAAACATCTCAGTTCAGCGTTTGAGTGTGCTCGAGTCTCGGCTGCACGCCGAATCTCTGCTGACTTGCCCTCACATCGCTCCAAGTACAAACATTCTCAAACAATGTTACCTGTTTTGTTACTTTATCACCAAGTATAGCGTTTAAAAGAAGAACACTCACACAGAGAATAACACAGATAACTGCTTATTTTACCTACACCTGCAATGAAACAGCAGAAAACCACCACTGTTACTGAATTAGATCATTAAATGTGTAACAGTCATACATACCAAATAAACATCAAATGCAATTTGCCCATCTTCAGCAAGTGTACTTAAGCTCAGACAGAGAGAATTGATATGGTGAAATATGGGCAATATTGAGATTAGAATCAGTAGCAACACCTCATGTCCGATGACACAGATGTTCCTCTGAACCTGGGGCACCCACTGCCGAAGGACGGCAAACAGCTCGGGTATGGAGGTCCTGGGATCCAGAAGAACCTCTCTGCATTGTGGATCACTGGGATCAAAAAAGGAGAACTCTAAAATCGTGAGAAAGAGAGAAAAAGGGGACAGAACTGTTTGAACTCTCATTTACTTTGATGAATCTAAAACTTTGTAGAAGGTTCTTGCCGATGAATCTAAAAGAGGCTGTGAAATGCTGCGGCACAGACGTACATTTACTTTCTGCAGCTGACTGTTTAATTGATTCGTTCAAATTACTGAGCCTGGGAAATGTCCTTGCTCTCTGAGCAGAGGGGAATGCAATCAGATGCAATGGTGGACAGCATGCTGGGGACCAAATGATGCCTGCTGCTTGAAACCAATAACATTTGCCTTTAAACAGCAACCTGTTTGTATCGTACCACAAAGGAACTCAGGAAATTAGTATCCAACCGTAGGCAATACCTTGGTTTGCCTCAACAAGCATCACTTGCTCCATTCATTCATTATTACTGACGATTTATTACTTACAATATTAAATACAACGGTTTGCTCAGAAGCAATAACGAAGAGCAGTTTCATAATCTCTTGTCGCTTCCGCAACATTCTCTTATCTCTAAACATGACATCTGCATGACACTTACTCCTACAAAATAATGCAGCATTTAATCTGATCCAGTCTTAATTTTCTGAATATGTAATACAGAAAAAGAAGTCTAAATATGTAATCCGCTGATTAATAACCAGTGAAACCTTTTATGTGGTGTGTGTGGACCCTCACCACAGTCACTGGGCATGGGGGCTGAAGCCACTTGGTGGATAACTGGCCGCTGATGGGAAGAGGCCCAGCCCAGCCCAGAATCTCCCTGGACGTCCTCTGACACATCCTCTTTTGTCATTTCCCCCTCAGGGCCTGTGGCAGAGACAATATTAGATGTGCTCATTTGAGGACATAAGTAGCTCTAAGGTCATCTTTTCTTTTTTAAGAGCAGGCTGACACATATTGAGCAATGATCAATCAAATTTCATCAGGACAGGTGATGAATATGTAGCTTAAAACCATGTTTGCATTGCATATTATATGAAAAATGCATTTGCATGATAGAAACAAACTAGTCCAACTAGTAAACTAATAAAGAGGCTTCTGTTTACACTGTTTCAAGTCTTTACTTGACTCCAATAAAGGTTTACTAGAAAAAAAAGGCAATTTAAAGGATAAAAACTGGTCAAGACTAACCTAAATAAAGGTCTAAATTGCTGCCTGAAAAAACAAGGCTGGGGAGAAGGGTATTAAATTGATCTACAACACCGACAGACGTGGAGCTAATCCTAAAAAAGCAACACCAAGCTTGACATTAGCACTCACTGCCATCTTCTCCTTTACGCTCCTCCTTAATCTCCATGAGAGCTCACAAGTCTAGCAAAGCTAAATTGAAGAGACAAAACTGGTTGAATAAGAGCATCTAATAAGGCGATACCCAAAATATCATGCTCAAGCACAAAAATAGTCCCCTTCTCCATCCCTTGCTGGCTGCACTCCTCAGCTGCGTGACTAATTAGAGCCAAAGGGGCATTGTGATTCTCCACCATTCTCACTTTTCACCTCCACCTCATCTGAACTGTCAGACAGTCCGGTCATATAGTCAGCGTACAGAGTACATGAACAACAGAATACATCACTAATCGTGATTGTGTTTTGGTTTTTGTTTTTTTTTCTAACCGGACACATGCATTTCAATCATTTATTTAATTTCCTTTTGTTTATTTTAAGAGACTTCTTATGTGATGACTAAATGCTTGTGCAACAATAGGCACTTAGAATAAGGTACTGGCCTGCTTCTACATTAAGGCTAAGCCTTTGAGCCCATCCACTTCTACTCCTCACAAATAATGAGAAACAGCAATAAGCTCATACCTCTTAACAAGTTGACAATCACTAGTTGTTACGATAGCAATCATTCGATTTTTCTGCTATTATTCGTAGGTTTTTGTTTTTTCAATCAAACAAACAAGGTAGAAGTTTGTAACGTCACCATTTCCAAGCAATATATTCACAAATAAAGTAATATTTGTGGCCCAAAATCACCTGATATTTAACTTGGCTTATATTTAACAGCACATTTATTAAATCGACTCATATTCTACCAACCACAGTGTAATAGAATGACCCTACTGGCTTTGCCCTGCGGTCTGATAACACTGAATAATTAAAAACAGCTCTAGCTTTTCAGCTCGCTGACAGCATAAATACAGAACATTACAGAAGTTAAAAACATGGATGCTAACAACAACACAATCTAAGGAAAGAAGGTGATGTAAATGAAAGCTTAAATCTACACATCGCATAGGAAGTCAAGCTTCTTCGCAACTTGCTCGTCTTGCACAGGTGCGTAGCTCAGATGATGATACTTTATCAAACTCGAACTTTTTGAAAGTCCCTTTCACATATTTGGCATATGTTTAAATTCACTTGACATAAGATTATGGTGAACCGTTAGCCGAACGCTAGCATATGTTTTAAGCTCTGAAATAACGCCAGCTTCTCCATGTTTTTGTATTCCTTTCTATTTCTTCAGCATTTAACATAATTATAAGCAACTATAGAATATGTTTCCATCCAGTGTGGATAAACTTGTTATAGTTTTTTCCATCAACACTCAGGTTAGCTCATCTGAAGCAATGTTATCAAGCTATACCGGACTACCCTATGCTTTCTTCAAAAGGACATGTACAAATCGAAATATAGTTGCTTCTACTTTTTTTGTTTACATAATTGTATAATTAATAACAACTTGCAGTACCTTGACCTTACTCGTTGTTTTAATTCAATCATGGGTGAAATATTAGAAAGCGAGCAGTGGATTTAATTTTCGTCCATTCTGACTGCGACCGACGTAGTTCTGGTTTCAGAATAAAAGCGTTGCTGATATTTCCGGCTTTCAAAATAAAGTTATCATCATGGGACTATAGGAGTATTCATTATCATTACACGTATGACAATGCATAGATATTATTATTATTATTATTATTATTATTATTATTATTGTTGTTGTTGTAGCTAACCGTCAAGGCAGCATAATCGCACAGTGCTGCAGTAAGGCATGTGTATGACAGAACTTTATCAAGAGAAAAGAATAAACCAAAATCGAAAATAAATGTGTAATTTATGCTTTATTTTTTGTGGTTCATAAAATTAAGCATTCAAACATGATGCATGATATACATCCCTGGGCCTAGTACATAGTTGCCATGGGAACGCAAACACAAATCCTAGCAGTGATTGTTCTCAACGTACACTGTTCGTCTGCCATAAAAGCTAGAACTTGCCCATGATCGACATTTATTCTATTCTGAATGGATCTAAGCAGTGTTCAGCGCGCGTCCTCTGCGGGTTATCGGTTACCGGAACGAAGGAACGGGACCAGGCCAAAATCAAGCGAGCCAGCGGGGGAGAGAAGGCGCCGCAGTAAAAGGGAACCGGTGACGATAGAGCCCAATCCGGACCGGAGCGACGCCGTTAAACAGGACCAAATGTGGAAAGATCTGGTGTTAAATGAAAGGAGAAGAGTGCAGGAATGGTAAAAACTGAATAAAGACTATCAATATGCCGCATTTAGATGGTGAAACACAAACCAATCAAAGTTTTATTGCAGGGAGAAGAATTGGGGTTTTCTCAGGAACTATGACCAGATGGTAAGTTAGAAGAAAAAAAAAAAAACTTTAGCATTTGAACATGAATATTCCAAATGATATTAAGAAAAGATCCTGGCTAACGTGTTACGTTTCCATCATCTTTTGGAATATTTGACTTTTCAGTATATATAACCACAACAACTTTATTGCAACAAATCTCTGAGTGTGACTTCTGCCATGTGTTTGTAGGGCCAGCTGAGGCCAGAGGAGCCCACACTGAGCGCCAAACCTTTTACCTCTGAACGTGTCCCAAGGACCAGCAACCAGACCTTTGGTAGCAGACTGGCCACTCCGCTGGGCACTGAGCTGCTCAGACTGGACAGACTGTTACTGTGGTCTGGAAGCCATCGCAAACACAAACAGGATCCAGAATTTGTGTCCTGCTAGAACAATCACTTATACTCTGGTTCTGAATATTTGATTCTTGATTTTAAAATGCTGGGATTCCTGTGAATATCTGCTATTTATCTCTGCTACACATGCAATCTTTATGCAAAACTGCAGCGTGCCTCATTTTCAAAAGGTCATGTTTACAGCTACACACCTCAGGATTTTGTACAATATCAGAAATCTTTACTGTGATAATCTTACACTACTCTTGTCTAAATTTAAGTTAAATAATTCTGATAAACACAGCAAAGAGCAGAGAAGCATATATGGCGTGTACATGTATGGGTAGATTAAATACACAAAATGGTCTGTGGTGCAAAATATAAGGTTATTAGCACATTGTAAATAATGTTGACAGAACAGAAACGAAAACAACATACTATTAAAGTATGGAAATTGACACCGGTTTTAAGAAAGTGAGGAAAAAACACGTTTCTTCTCGCAACAAACAGCTGCTTTACGTCAGTGGATGTATGCGGAAATTAAAGTGAAGTCGCTGCTGCTAACAGGAAACTGTAGAGTGACGACGGAAATGAGCAATGCATTGTCTTCAAAATAAAAGCATCGTATGTATGTATCTAGCTATCCATCCATCCATTTTCTGTACCTGCTTTATCCACACTTGGGTCGCAGGGTCTATCTATCTATCTGTTTGTCTGTCTGTGTTGTTTTTAAAGAAACTTTACAACCCAAGAGAAACATTGTTAATTTTTGTTGAAAGTCCATAACGGAAGTAATTTCTAAAGCTAGTGTGAAACTGGTGACCTTAAAGCTGCAGGAAACCAGAAAGTGATATATATATATATATATATTTTTTACATCTGTCTTATACAAAGATGCAGTCGGATACTTTATTACATGTGGCAAATTTTTCCACGCTCTTTATCTGCATGGTGCTGAAATTCCCGCAGATTTTTGTGCTGATGCGGGCGAAAACAACTACTGGAGTTAGCCTAAACAGTCTGCTGCTAGAGCTGATCGGGTATGTGATTTTATTTGTAAGAGGGAAAAAAAAGATTGTTTTATTCTTTTTTAGCTTTCACTATTTTCCTGGGATGCATCCCATCATTTGATGTTTGGCATCACAAACATCGCATTGATAAGTATTTGTATTTAGCGTAGTCGTCAGCTTGGTTGACTCTGTAACTCCGCTGTAAACAGATTTTTTTGGCTTTGATTATACAGATTGCATTTGTTTGGGTGACAGACAACTAAAGCTGAATTCCGTTTTTAACGTTATCTGCATATCTTTTTAAAAACGGTACAACAACACAAAAACCTTTGGCTCTGAATGGGTAAAAATGAAAATATGAAAATGTTTTCCTGCTTAATTCGTTCATAAATGAAGTTTGGGCCTTGAATTCTGCGCAGTAAAGTCCAGTTTCTCATCAGTGCCTGGTATTAATGACGTAATTGTATGAGCCCTGTGCGTGCACACGGCTGTACCATGAGGTGCAATACAATTGTATTTTTTATCTTTCTTTTTTTGCCAGGTTTCTTGAAAATTAATGCTTAGATGGGGGGAGAGTGAAAACTTTATACGTTTGCATCGTAATAGCGTTTATTATTATTATTATTATTATTTTTTGACTGGATTCTTACCAGTCAAATGAAGAACAGTCCTTGTGTGTCCCTGGGTTTTACTTAAATTAAGTTAATCGTATTTTCTTTCTCAGGTTCATCGTTTTTGTTAGGTACCAGATGTACTATGACTACCCTTATTTTCTTTCTCAGGTTCATCGTTTTTGTTAGGTACCAGATGTACTATGACTACCCTCCCCCGACCTACCTGGAGTATCCAATCCTCATTGCTCAGGGTGAGTTACAAAACCGGAATACAGTCAATCCAGATGTGATTGAAATGCATTTTATTCACCACAAAATCAGTAAATTGTATTACTGTTTGATCTGGTTTAGGTGGTCAAGCTCTCAAACGCCTCAGAGAGTACTAAACAGCTGACTGTGTGTGTGTGTGTGTGTGTGTGTGTGTGTCGGACTGACGCCCTGGCATTAAATTGACATCTGCACAACACATGCGTTAATATTCTGCACAGTAATTAAACAAAAAAATAAATAAATAAATGCCATCTACTGTGTTGGTGTGCAAGATGAAAAAAGCAAAGCAAAAGGCGTGACATGGCTGTTCACAAAGACTAAACCAGTCTTTGCAGCTTTGAAGCAGATGTCTTATTTAAAGTCTAATTTTCTTTCTCTTCTGTGTCCACAGACGTCGTCCTACTGCTGCTGATTTTCCATTACAACGGCCGCCAGTGGCAGAGCCTCGTCTACATCCTGCTGTATCCTTTCCGCACTTTTCCGGATGGTAAACGTCGTCATTGGTTCGTACCGATTCGGTCCCCGCGTTACCGTCTTAACCGACTGTGCTCAGCTTTGTCGGAGGGTGGAGGCTCCTCACTGTGGAGAAGTGGATCATTGATTCAGCCATGGTAATAAATCCATTTAATAATCAATGATGTCACAAGCTGCGCCCAGAGACGAGGCCTCATCAGTCAGGAGTAATGAGGCAGAGATGTGAACAAGTTGCCCTGACCTCCATGCACCTGCCGTTCCTCACCCGGAACAATAAATGTCCAACGATCGCCTCGTTCAGTGAGACAAATGTGTCTGGGATTTGCATTAAAATAGATGAGTGATGTTCCAGGAGCCAGGCAGCTAAGAAATTTGTGTTACGCTAGTCGGGAAATGCGCTGAAACTTTGGGCCCCATGGCCCCCGTCTGATGTGTGTGTGTGTGTGTGTTCTCCCCCACAGAGCCTGTGCACCTTCATCAGCGCGGCCAGTAAATTTGCACAACTTCAGTGTCTGTGGAGGTCAAAAGATGCTGGCCAGGTCAGCGCCATTACCTGGGCCATGGCTAGCTACACGTGTCTGGGTGAGTACCGTTCTTGTGCCGTGGGAGGGGGTTTTGATTAGCACTGTCGCCTCACAGCAAACAGGTTGTAGGTTTGAATCCCCTGGGGGTCAGACGCCCAAATTGGATCTTTTTTTTTTTTTTTTGGCCATCATGCACGTGAATTCAGAAATGTTTAAAACACTACCAATAGACTTAACGTACCTTCAGTCACACTAGAAACACCTTTTATCTGACATTTTAATCTCAGTGCTTAACATAGGGTCTAATTCGTTTGTGAATGTCACTTCTGACAACTGACGCTAGATCAGAGCTATTATTCCTCTAATCTGCCACCAATGTTTGTTTGTTTTTTGTTTTTTTTTTTTTTTGTGGATAATTATGTGTCCAAATCTTCATTCCAATAAAGATCGGTAACATTGGGTCTTTTTCGCACCTTCAGGTTTAGCATTTCTAACAGATGCAAAAACGCTCCAGCGGACGACTGTAATGTTTCTGCTCGTTAATATGCGTGACACGATTTACTCGGCTCCTAATTTCATAAGATGGAACTTCCACACTTGATTAATTGAATATCTGATGCTCTTCAGGATAATTAGCGTGTCATTAACGCACCTTCCTCTCGCGTTCCAGTGCGGATTTACACCACCGCCGTGACAACTGGAGACACTCAGGGTAATTTGCACCTAATTACAATAAATGATGGGTTTGTCTACCATCCAAGAGTTGTTGAAAAGATTTCTCTCAACTGAATTATCAATCTACAAAAGCGCATCTTAACCGAAAACTTGGATATTGAGGGAAATCTCTTTGTCCCAGTCCTGGTGCGGTTCGTGGTCATCACTCTTCTGAACCTGTGGGTTCTGCTCACGGTGATCTACTATCAGAGACGCAGCAGGAAGTCCAAGAAAGACGACTAAAACGTTGGATGATGGATGATGAAGGCCTCCGCTCCGCGTGGACGCACTTGTCTTCCATTTCTGATCCACGCATGCTCAACTTTTTACTCAGCCAGCACCGAAAACAAAAACTGTGATTATTCTTTTGTAATACTGACCCATAATGACCTCTCTAAGTTTCTTTTAACCTCTGTTTTAAACCCACACACCGTTTTAGAACATTCCAGTTTGTCGCACTGCGACAAAATGTCTTATTAGATGGAGCAACTGACATAGCTGTGACTTCCCCACTCAGGAAAATTCCATTTTTAACAACTTTTGAAACTGTACATTTGTTTGTAATAGTTCTGCGCCGTATTTCAAATTTAATATTTTTTACATTTATTTTACTGGAAAAAACCCGTTACAGACAGACGTTTACCTGCTCGACTAAAGTCTAGCTTTGATTTTAATAAAGTCTACTATCATCACTGCGTTTGTGCATTTAAGTCTTTTAAAACCTTCACCGTCCTTTACATGCAGAAATATTAATAAAGACATGAGTAATCAAAACAAGAGCCACATCCATGACTTTATTGTTAAGCTGTTTGATACCAAACATGCAATCAGGATGCAGAGCCCTTAAATACAAAGTGGACAAGGCTGTATAAATAATATAATGTGCACTGGAAAATATATACTGTGTATATTCATATGTATAAAACATGCTTCATGGATAAAGGAGAGCACACATGTATACACACGCAGTTCCTTTCCACCTGCTGTTATCAGCCACACACGCACACACACACCGACGTGCCCCAAACTCCAAGTCTGGTAAGTTTTTAATACAAAAATATCAGAAGACTTTTATACTTTTACACGCTTTCGTAAAAACTTCCTTTGGACTCGTGCTGCTCAGTGTCAGGACTCGGAACGCGACTGCATACCTCCATCATCTCCGCGTGCTCATAGATGAATTCCTCTCGCTTTCGTTCCGAGGCAAAAATCTCCCTTTCTGGTGACAGCAGTCGAGCGTGAGGCCCGAAAAAGCCAAACGTGCACGTTCGCTTAGGGGAGGGGAGGCAGTGGGGTGGGGAGACGGTGGGGGCTTCGGTCAAGCAGGGTTGGATGCGGGATGCCCTACAATGCCTTCGTGTCATCCGTGGGAAGGCCCAGGTGTACGTTCAAACAAGGAAGGAAGAAAACGGAAACGCGCCACACCCCTTGGCCTTCGGTAAACATCAACGCTCGTAACGCCACAGCAGCGGGTTCGATAGAACCTGCGATCGCAGGGATCTTCGTTCACGGGTGAGCATCCGAGGCCACTCGGCGTGGAGGTGTCTTCATGTCTAAATCAGTGTGGCTCGACTACAGCAAAGCAGCGGTTCTGCTCAACTCGCGTTAGAAGGTCCTTCTCAGTCAGCTCCCCCCAAACCTGGAGCAAGTATCCTTTTTAAATGACCTTTTATGCAAAACTTCTTCCTTTCTTCACCTTTAAAAATGATCACTGAATCGGATACGTTGCTCTCCAAGTCCATTAACGTCTTTTCTACGGTTTTTGGTGAGAAATACCTGCACTTAAACGTCGCAGATGCACAAAAGAGGAGCATCGCTGCCCTGGGGGTTAACCGTTTAATTACCTCGTCCAAGTTCCTGCACACACAAGAATCAACACGTGACAAAACCCACGTAGCAACAACTGCAATTAACAACGTCAGCCCGCCCAGCACGGATATGAATTCCCTAGGCAACCATTTACATCGCTCACAAAGATGAAAACAGCAACAATGTTTCCTTTCAGCTTGGCCACAAGCATCCCAACAGGTGAGCAGGAAGAGGTGCTTTCACGTCAGCTTGGTGGAAATAGCAGAGTCGAGGTGGTACCGTTTTCTTTCTGATGTTTTTTGGGTTTTTTTTTTTTACTGGGAGAAAAAAGTCCAACAGAAGGGAAAAAAAAAAAAAAAAATCAAATCGATGTTTGCAGGATGAAGCAGGACTGAGTGGGTCGCGGACATGTGGAGTTCAGTGTGCTGGTCTGCAAACGGTGCAGCGCATGTAGAGTCTGTGACAACGCCCTGGCGACACACCGCGGGGGGTGGTGGGGGGTGGTGGGGGGGTGGGGGTTAACTGGAAGACAGAGAAACAGATGCAAAGTTAGAGCCTACTCAGACTACTGGACCACCGCCGCTTCTGTTCCGCAAACCGTCTCCCCAAAAATCTACAAAAGCATCCCCCACCCACCCACCACCACGTGCACAACCACCACCACCTGCACCACAAATGTGTCTGCATGTATTATGGCCAAAAAAAAAAACACTTTTTTTGCTGGTAAAAATGAAAACATACACACACTGGAGTAATGGAAGGTTTACGGCAAAACATCTGGCCGGAGGCAACCATGAGGCGAAACAGTGTCCGCCGAGGGACTCGTCTCGTCTGCTTTTGACATCGTTCGACTTGCGAGGGCTACGGTCAGACGCGAAAGGATCAGCGGTTAACAAGGTCATGTGACTACGGAGGAGGCATGTTCCCCTTCCCCAACTTAAAGATCTTCATTTCCCCCCTTTTGTAAATACTGGGATGAGCAAAAAATGTAAAAGATAACGGCACTCGAACCGCCACACTTTTTATTTAAAAACAAAACAAACAAAAAAAACCCCACAGCAATCGGAGGAGTACAGATTTAGAAAAGGAGGTCTTGCGGGAGTCACTGCACACACTGAACACGGCGTTACCATCAGCAGCCATCAGACATGAATAGAGGAACAATCATCATCGATATCATCCAAAGTCCAGTGCCAGTCCTGCAGGCCAAAGTCCTCCCATCTGAAAGGGGAGATGAGTGTTTACATCTGCGGGACACTCCTACGCTTTAATCCGGATCAGTACGCCTGGCTGCTGCTGCTCCTGTCCATGGGCACAAAACAAGCAGCCAGTAGAGGCTAACCTGGAAACAGGCGGTAACAAAGGCCGCAGCTGCTCAGGCACAAAACCCCAGTCACGAGCTTTATTCAGCAGGCCTTTGGCTTTTGGTTTTTTGCATTGTTGGCCTTTTTTTGGGTTTAAATGAAAATAGTGTCTTTGGGGATGGAGTCACTGATTTACATTAGAGGACCACATGGACTGAAAGTGGAATAAAAGCAGCACATTTAACATTTTGGATTTTAACAGTCAGTTTAAAACCAAACTAGAACTTTATTTCCATGTAATTTCTACTAAATTTGCCATAACCACCGCATCGGTTCACGTACGAGATGCAGCTCTTCACTCCAGATAGCAGGGACGGCCTGACCGAAATTTTAAAAATTCTTGGCTGAACCCAAAAACAGAAAATGAGGAGACCGTGGCTGAAAACCCATGTTTAGTCCCGCTGCATTTATGGCTGTGTACTAATCTCACTGAAATCAGGGCACTGCATAAATAACAACAATAATGCTTCAAAGAATAAATCAGTTACAAAATTATGAAAATATTTATTTAGCACTACATTGCAACAATGCTCAATATAAACTAAAATTCAAAATAAAATGTTTAACTTGACCCCACTTATGACTTTTATACAGGCCTGTAACTGACTTTTAACAAATGAAACATGGTCTTTCATAAAAAAAAAAAGTGCATGTGGTGAGGCTGACGCCTGAGCTCCGTATGTTCTGCCGTAAAAGATTCCGGCTCAGCTTCGCTTCCGCGGCTGCTGTGTCTCAGAAAAGTGCGTTTTTGCCTGCACCATCACAACATCCTGTTTCGGCCATATTGTTTCGGTGATTTTTTCAGCGGTCGAATTTTCGGTGCATCCCTACCAGAGAAGTAAACTATTAAAAAAAATTTAAAAAAAAAGTCTCTTTTCACTCATAATGATCTTTACCAAGCCAGCTGATGGTGTTTCAGCTCACAACAAGAAACTCTGCTTCACAGTATAGTCAAGTTTGCCTCAACAGAGCAGAGAGAATGACAGGAAATAAAGCTCCCTGACAAAATAAAAGCATGCGCTTCTCTGTATAACAGTAACGACAGTTAAGACTATGTTCACACAGCTGCTGCCACCAAGGTCACTACCTGCTCTTGCTGGTGGGAAGCTGTCGACTGGGCCTCCTCATGGACTGGCTTGGCTGGACCTTCATGGAGGTGCGCGGGGAGGAGCGTAGAAAGTTCTCAGCGGGTGGAGGTTTCTTGGGGATCTTCTTCACCAGTCGGCTCACCCATTTCTGCTGCTCCTCCTGTGAGACGGCCAGCAGCAGCAGGTTCTTTGCCGTCGATACGTCGTAGTTCACTGCAGTGAGGCATTTGCACATTTGTTTTCATCAGAAAGAAAGCCGAAAGGTCTGCCGGTACACAAACGACTCTTTCTGTCAGGGGTGGGCAATTCTTTAGCCTGAAGGGCCACATTGGGTTTTAGATCTTGATAAAGGGGCCGGTCAGGTGGTGCAGGAAACTTAACCCCCCCAGTGAGGATCAGAGGTTAGCTACAAATCCTGCTTGATGGACTATTGACTGAGAAAATGCTTTGAAGAGCCTGTAAATTGGTCCAACTAGAGATGGATGATGAAGCTCCAAATGATGTTTGGCCCCCATCATTTTGGCCGGATTCAGTAGTTCATCGGGCCACATGCGGCCCCCGGGCCTCAGTTTGCCCACCTCTCCTTTATGTGGATGAAAGGCCTCACCTTTGCATGGAGCAATGATGTCTTCTTTCTTGTCCATGTGATCTTTGTGGCACTTGATGTGGCAGCGCCGACATTCTAGGGCAGGTGGTGGCTTGAACATGTTCCACAGAGGTTTGGTGCAAGCCTCGCAGTTAGCGGGGAAGTGGTAAAGTGTGGGAATGAACTCATGCCCCTTGTGGCAGATGTAACTGGACTTCTCTCCAATCGGCAGCGGCTCCACTGGAAACTCTGGCTCTTTTTTGCTCTCGCCTTCATTGGCATAAAGAATCTATAAAGTCGGGATAGACCATTTAATACCAGAGAAAACACGGCGGTATTAAATGACGGTATTAAAACCCAACTGTGTTCTGCTGAGACAGACCTGGAATATTCTGGGAATCTCTTTGGCATCGGCACGGTACACGTCTGTTTGAGTGACAGGCCTCACATGGAAGAGTTTGCTGTGGGAAGGGAATAAAACAATACACTGCAACCACAATAGCCCTAAATATGACAGAATTCCGAGCGCTTCCAAGTTTTTGCAGAGACTTGGACTTGACTTGGTTCATACTCACTCTATATCCAGCACCATGTAAGGAATGGACTGCTCTTTGTCCTGCTCGTTGTTGTAGAAGAGAATCTTCTTGCTGCTAACTACGACATACTAGACATACAACAGAAGCCAATATCCATAAATATAAACACTTAAAGTTTATGTTTATTAAAGGAAGACATCTGCTGTATGATGGTAAAAAAGACATTTTCTCCCATGTTTCCTCTCCTGCTACTTATTGTGGGACCAACTCGGTTCCACTCCAAAAAAAAAGGTTGCTCAAGTGAACCTAAAGTAGAAGTGCATCACAAAATTAGAAAGACTAATAGATGGCTGCATACTGGTGGGCGAAATTTAAGAAATAAATATAGTTTCAGTGACAGACATCAGTGTCAAGTGTCTGTTTTGCACAACCACTGAAATAGTTTCACACATCATCAGAACAACGTCTTACCTTTTTCACCCATCCAAACTTCTTGGTGTTGTTCCTAACGGGGAGAGAGAGCCAGCCCTCCAGTCTGGATTCTAAATCAGATACAGAGACATACGATTGTGTCAGGATTCTGATGGGATTTTTAAGATCATTTTAGAGAAACTGAAAGAGTAAGGAGGGGAGAAATCACTGATTTTTGGCTTTTAAGTTTAGTACTGGGCTCAAACTTAAAAAATAGATAAGAATTCAAAATACCCCCGTTGTTCCTACTGTATGGAGCAAAATCCAGATCGTCATTACAGACCGAGATCTAGGTGGTCGTTTATTTTCTTCGTAAAGAACAGTATGGTGTGTGGTTGAATGTTCTACTGATGGCTAGACAAAGATACATTTCATAGACATCTGCCGACGTCCCAACCTGTGTACGCGTCGTCGGCATCAAACTCCGGACCACTGTTGACACTGGCAGCATCCAGTGACGGAACGCTGAGTGACTGCAGGTAGTTCCTCAGCTGCTCGATGTCACTGTCCCTACTGTCCAGAGCCATCTGCAGCTCTATACGCATCTGGCTTTCTTCTGACAATTGCTGCAAAAAAACAAACAAAAAAAAAAAAAAACCCAGAAAAGAAACAGAAATCAGTTTAAGTCCAACACGTCTGAAACAGGAGGAGCTAAAGCTAATGCTACAAAGATCAAAACTCTTGCACCAACCGCCTGCATTTCGTTGATCTCTTTCTGGTACTTGATGATGGCACTGTTGAGTTTTTCCTTCTCTGACCTCAGCTCTAACTGCAGCTTCCTGTTCTCCTTCTCCTTCCGCCGCATGTCGGTGTCGTTACCGCGGCGACTGCCTCCGCCACGGATCTCCTTCCTGTTCATAATCTCTGCCAGCTTATTGACTGCCTGTAGACGGGTGCATGTTAGCCTTTGGCTTGTTCCAAGGCTCCTAACTTGCTGTCGCTTTGTTGAGAGCTTCAAAACGGACTTGCCTGGGTTTTCAGAGTCCTCTCTGACTGCAGCTGCTTCTCAAATCCATGCTTCATCTGGCAGATCTGCTGCTCCCAATCATTTGACTTTTGTGATTCTGGGGGAAAGAGTGAATGAATGAATGAATAAATAAATAAATAAATAAATAATTCAACAAAAAAACCTTAACCCTGACAATATGAGAGTAGAGAGACAGAAAGTTACCTTCAATAGCTGCCTGAAGTTTGTTGTTCAGCTCCTCTTTCTCGTTGGCCAGATTGGCAACATCGCTGGTTAAGGTCCTGTTGGCTTCTTCCAGCTGCACGGATCACAGTTTGTTATTGGTAAATGTTACCTTGCATTTTCCCGATGTGCAATTAAAGAACTCACAATTTCATTATTTTCTGTTTGGCACGAGAGACCAAATCAGACAACCTCTTTCAAAGGCTTCAGATATTCCAGACATGATCAGTGAAGTCTAGAGAGCGTTACGCACCGAACTGATGGTGAAGTCCTTCTCGGAAACCTCCTGGCGGTGGCGGGCCATCATCTCCTTCAGTTCCAGCTCCTTCATGATCTTCTCCTTTTCAAGGTCTGAGTACTGCTCCTCAGCAATAGAGCGAGCCAGCTGCTCCGAGTCAGCCTTGGTCAGCGTGATCTCAAGCTGAGCGGCCAACGAATCCCTGAGAGAGATTTGAACAAACAGAAAAAAAAACAAAACAAACCAAGGCTGAGCAAGTACGTGTCACAAACAATATACTTGGTTTGGACTTTTTTTTTTTTTTGACTATTTTTGAGGTAAATGGGTAAAATCAACCTCTCCTCCTGCATCTCCTGCAGTGACTGTTGTGCATCTTTGTAGAGTTTGTTTCTCTCCTCACACTCTTCTTTTAATTCGCGCACCTGAGTCTTATAAAGTGTCTGCAAAAATAAAAACCAATAAAACAAGGAAACACATCAGATCACAATACAAAAGAACGATAAAACTTTAACGTTACTTAACATCCAATTAGTCCTTCTGAAAACTGACACGACAGCAGACATTTTATTGGCTATTGAGCGCTTGATTAGGCAATCGAAATAAAAGGAATGTTGGTTTGGCAGCAGTTACCAGCATGCATTTTTAACAGGAATACTGTGAAAGCACAATTTGTGCTTCCACCATGTCATGTATTGAAAAACAAACGCTCACAGAGAAATACTGTTCAGCTTCTAACTGGTCCTGTAACTCCTTCATCTGTCCATCTGCATCCTGCCTTTCTCTGCAGTCAAAAGCAAATTTGGTTACTTTTCATCTAGCGGGTAATGAACGTCAAAGCCTTGGGTAAAAGTGGTAAAAAAAACAACAGACTTGCGCAGTTCTTGGTTCTGTTTCTCCAGGCTGCGCTTAATGTCCAGCAGGTGATTCATTTCCTGCTTAAGTTGCTTCTCGGAGGTCCGCAGAGAACTGAGCTGCTGGTTTTGAGCCTTCAGATCATTCTGCGTCAGGCTGCGCTTCTGGGTCTCCTGCTCGATTTTCAGCGTCATATTCTTCATCTGAGAGAAATGTCAATATGCCAGTCAATTCTTTTTATAGTTAACAATTTAACCTTTATTACAACTTCTGTTTTCCCCCCACCAGTGTTTGGATAGATGTACTTTTAGATCTAAAGCCACATCATTCTTGCCGTCCACGCCCTGACAAGCGTCTCACCTCCTCAGTTAATTGGTCCTTGTGTCTGCGCAGCTCGTCTAGTTTCTGCAAGGCCTGTTTATAGTCACAGTCCATCATGCTGCTGTGTTTCTCAAGCTCCAGAATTCGGTTCTCTAACCGGAGTTTGGCGGCTCGCTCCTCCGCTAGCTTCTGCTCCGTTTCTGAAAGGCAGTCACTGATTTACACGAATGCATCGTCCACGTGTATCACTGCCGGAGCTGTGTGCAAAGCAGCGTGCGCGGACAGGAGAAGCCAACTCAGAAACAGGTTTGGGGGGCCTGGTTTACCCTTCATGGACTCCGACTTTGCGCCCTCGATGGTCACTTTGATCTTGCTCTTGTCAGCCAGCAGTGCCCTGGTCGCCTTGTGAGAGGCCTCCTCCTGCTCCAGCTCCTGCTGCAGCACCTTCAGCTTGTAGGTCAAATCAATCTCTTTGTTACTCTTCTCCTGTAACAAAAAAAAGTTAAAAAAAAAACAAAAAAAAAACACTTAAACAAAACCCAGACAGAGCGTAATAATCATGACCACAATATAAGCCTAACAAATAATAAAGTTTACATACGGCTAAACATGAAACACTTCAATATTTTAAGCGATATCGGTGTATTATTTTTGTTTTGTACAATTTTAGAGTAAAAAAGGAAAAGCAGCATCATGCACACAATGAGAGGCTGAGGAGATTTGACCTCTCACATAACTGAGTAACCAAGGTGCTGTATTAGACCCTAGTCGGCCCGTTAGGGTCAAGGCTCGTTAACGTGATGCATATTTCAACGCTTTACGCTCAGACTCTTCTAATCTTTCCTCAGCAATCAGCAGCCGCTGAGCAGATGCCTGGCCCTCTGAAAATCAAAATGTGCTTGATGCCCACAACCCAGGAGGAGACTGTACGGTTTAGTGACAGCTGCGCAGAAATGGCCTTCGAGGAAGCGTCAATAAAGGGAACATTTTTATTCAGCTTCAGAAGTTTGCACAGCTAGACAAGCCTGCTGTATTTTTAAAGTCCTGCAGACCAGTGACGTTAACACAGAACTCTGGCTGCAATTAAAAAAAAAAAATTTGCTTGGAGAACCAAGGACCTGTTACATCAATACACCTATGCCATGGGGAACGTTTATTAGGGAGAGGGGAGAATGCATTACATTCAACCCCAAAATATTCTGGAACCAAACAGAAAACCATCTGTAAAAAGTGGAGAATGCACCACGGTCCCAAACACACCGGGCTGAAGGTTTTGCCAGAGCCTTTATCGTCTCCTGATCTAAACAACATTGGGAATCTGACCTTCAAAGAGCAGTGTGTGCACCACAGCCCAGGAATTCCACTGAACTGGAAGACTTTTGCCCTCAAAGAAGAAGTGTGAGACTCTTGGCTGACTACAAAAAGCATTTACAAGCTGTGACATTGGCCAGAGGGGGTGTGCTACCCTGTACCAACTATGCAGAGGGTCCAAAATTTAGATTTCTATTTGTACTTTAAGACAATGATACCAATAAGTCATTGTCTTTAGTTCTATAAAAAATATCTCAAAAAAAGAGAAAAAAAAAAACAAACAAACGATCTGTAGAGAAAAAAGTACAATGTGCAGCCCATGATAGGTGATAAAACTTATCTTGACTGCAGTGTCCTACCTTCTCCAGATCGGTGAGCTTCTCCTGAAGCTGCCTCTTTTCACTCTCAATTTTGGACAGAGCCTGTCTCTGCTGTCTCGCCTCCTCTTCCAGGACAGAGATACGCCCTGAAGAACACATTACACAACACACTCTTGTTTGAGGACGCCAACCAAAACTGATTATATTAGGATATCACTGAATTATACTATCAATCTACGTTATTATCCTTGATAAAAACACATCTTTATAGTAGTTAAATCCACAGACTAATTCAAAATGAATTCAAATCTCATCCATTTTCTCACACACACACATAAATCTAGAAGCTCCTCAGCCTGCTCTGTGCCCGCTGTATTTGTGCCCACCAGTGTGTCCTTGTAAAACAGCCTTGTAAGCCTGACACAAAAGTAGGCTGAGATACCACATTTAATGGACAGGAGATTTTCCACCACATAAAGCTGCATTCAGCAAAATAAAAAAAAAGAAGATTTTAAATGGATTTAACGATGAGCCCATTAGAAGAGAAGCTCTTTCAGCTCCTGTAATAAAGAGTTTGCTGCTGTGCCAGCTACCCATTAGGTCACTGATGGTCTCTGAGCCCTGGCTATGCTCCCTCCTCTCGGTCTCCAGCGCCGCCTGCAGACTGATGCATTCCTTTTCCAGGCTGAGTTTGCTCCGCTCCAGCAGGCAGCATTTGTCCTGGAGCTCGCGGGCATTGGCCTCCAGCTGCTGCAGCTGCTTGCTGCTCTCCGTCTGGGTTTTGCGGAGCCTTGTCGCCGCCTCAGCCTCAGCCCGCAGCAACGTGTTTGCTTCTTCCAGCTGGAGATGACGAGAAAGCGTGACAACAACAAAAAAAAAGATATTCTTTTTTTTTTTCTTTTTTACAGTCGTGGGTGCCTCTGAAAAAAAATTTCATTTGTCAGTGTGTGACCTGTTTCTGCAAGTGAATGTTCTTCTCGTTTGAAATATGAGAATTCTGGTTTCTTCTCTTCAAATCATCCAGCTGGTCACGAAGGCCGTTGACTGCAAAACAGTTACCAGAACAGCTGTAAACATCGTCAAAGTGGCATTTTTGTTTTTTCCTATATCAAAAAATATTTCTATTCTATTTCTTATAGGTCTGCTAGGTCAACAAATAATGTTCATTAATCTCTTAATATTTCATGTCAATAAAAGAGGAGGTTGTGCAGAAGAATGTAAATGACAGGAGACAGAACACACAGGCCTTCATTATAAAACTGCTTTTAAAGTCTTACACCTTCTTCTTTTCTTTGAGAAAAATAAAATAAAACCTGCTAAAAACGATCCCTTCTGCCTGCTCCATGCCACAAGATGGCCTCAGAGCATCACAGAGTTCCTATAAAGGTTTCATTTTAAGGCAAGATCATCACCTTGGTCTCAACCAGAGATTCAACCGTATATTTGGGGACATGCGAAAGAAGTCCCACGTATCGTAGCACTGTGGAACAGCGCTACAGTGCTCAGTTTAAATCTGGACCATTTACACAATTTGGTGCCATATTTCTGACATGCAAGCTCTTTTAATTACTACCCGGGTGAAGTCAAAGAGATAATATTACTAGAATCTAGAGCTTGTGCACGGATCAGTTCATGTTTCTCCTCTCACCTTCATTCTCCAGGCAGCGCTTCCTGTCTGCCTCGCTCTCTGCCTTGCGGTGGCTCTCCAGGCTTTTGTGCTGCAGCAGAGCTTTCTCTCGCTCCAGCTGCCTCAGACTGGACTCCAAACTCTTTCTGTTGCCCACCTTACAGGGAAAAAAAAAAAAGAAGAAAAAACTTTCACCGTGATATCCTAACTCTGTAGAAAAAGTGTTGCATGTGAACGTGCTTGGCGCTCTGTACAAATGTAAAAGAATTCATTTTGAGGTGACTATAAGAATGTATAACACCAGGTCAACAAAACCAGGTCAATGACCCAGCAAAAAGTGAAAGTAGGACAGGCAAAAATAAAAGCTGCAAAACTTGAAGATCCTGCGCTGTGGGGCCAGTACTTTGGCTATTAGCTTACCTCTTCCTCAAGTTCTTTGATGATTTTCTCAAGACGGTTACTGACAGATCTGCAGGAAGAATATGGACAACAGATGCAGCTGTGAAGAAAGTGCAACAAAACTCTTTTGCAAGACATCAAACCTCCCTTGCAGCTCCGTAAAAGGATCATTTCACTAAAGCTCTTGAATGCATGCTTCATAAAAAGGATCATTGTGTGGCTTCTTCTTCGGTCTCCTCTAGGATGGTGTGTGTGAGCTGGAGTAACGTGTGCGCCCTACCTGTATTTGTGCTCTAGCTCTCCCATGTGCTGCTTCTCATTATTCAGCTGCACCTCCAGGTGGTGCAACTTCTTCTGCAGTTCTGCTGACTGTGGAAAAGAAACAATTGAGCAATCACACATCAGGGGACACGCATGAGACGTGAGACACGAGACATGGACGAATGGCCAGTAGGGGACATGTCAAGAAGATCTGAGGCCAGATGGCCCATCATCCTGTGGGCATGCACTTGCTTTAAGAGATCTGACTTTACAGACCAAAATCACAATTAAAGATTAAAACGATCACTTAAATATTTTGAAATGTACTTTTGCTGCAGAAATGATTAAAGTGCCTGTGTATAATGAAGGGGGGGGGGGGTGCTCAAAGCTTAAATGAAACTTGGCTTGTTGCAGATTTTCTTCAAAGTTACTGGCTTTCAGCTCATTATCCATTTAAACTGAAAGCAGCTTAAGTATTCTTGTGTCTAAGAACTCTAAGTAAAAATAAATCATGGGATCAGCATGTAAATCCTATTCTGAGGAATTTCCATCATCATCATCATCCCCTCATGTCTTACAATGAGGCGCTGAACTGATTACAGTGTCAACCAGCTCCCTCCGTGACGCCGTTTGCTGGAGCTGATGAATACACACTAGCAGTGAATGTGTGATGTGTGAGGAAACACCCACCTCTTCTTTGGAATTTTCATTTGTCACTGAAATGTTGTTGGACGCATTCAGTAGCCTGAAGAGGGAATATTAGAGCACAAAGTGGACTCAAAACCCGAGTATTTGTCTGTGCGCAGTGTAGAAGTGTCCAGATCCTGAAGCGTATCCGCAACAGCGAGGAAAAACAGACAACTTACTGGTTTTCCTTGAAGTACGTGAAGCCAACAAAGGGCAACTGATTTCCCACAAAGGCCTTAGGAGTGGGGAATGTCTCTACATCGCCTTTGTCATCTTCGATCTCGTCAAAATTGCTGGTGTCTATGTCACTACTGAGCTCTGGGACCACAGGGGCAACCGCTGCCAGAGGAGAGATGGAGAGAGAGAGAGAGAGAGAGAGAGAGAGAGAGCACAAAAAGAAGCGCCGTGTAAACAAAATGATCAGACAAATAGCTGTGTCGATGCTGGACTCTTTTTAATTGAAGCCGTCTGTTGAACTGTGCGGACACTTACTGTCTCTAATGGTGTCAAAGGTCCACTGGTCGTTTTTGAAGAAGGGGTGCTGCTTGATCTCCTCCACGCCGTTTCTACCCAACCGTACCTCCCTTGAAACATATGAAGAACACAGAGAAAAATCCTGTTTAGCCAGTGTCGAACAACAGGGCTCTGGAGAAAGTACACTCTTACTGGGCCTACTTTGATTTTATGTGAAGTCTTACTCCTTTCACACACAATCTCCCACTTGATAGATCAACCTTTATAACGTTAATTTTTTTTAAAGATCTAAACAAACATACCATACCATATTTTCCAGACTATAAGTCACACTTTTTTTCATAGTTTGGCCAGGGTGAGACTTATTCTCAGGTGCGACTTATACTGTGACATTATTCAAATATTTACGGTAATTTTTACACTGACAACCTCGCGAGGGCACTCTATGCTTACCCCCCCAAAAAATCCTATTCTAGAAATTGCAAGCGCTTCATCTACCTCAGGTGCTGGCGGCAGATGTTAGTGATTTGAAGTGAGATTGAGAGTTTGGTTCTTTATGCTATAGTTATCTGAATAACTGTTAATATGTTAAAACATAACATATCAGACATGTATTCAGTTGGTTGTCTATGCTTCATGTAGTGGAATAACTGACTGATCAGACTTATACTCTGGAGCGACTTATAGTCCGAAAAATACGGTAATACAGTACACACACTATACATATTACACCTGAATATGCTGAAGTTTTCCCTTTGAACACCACAGTAAAGATTTGCACTGCAGGCTACTGTCTTGCCATCTTCAGTCTTTTTTCTTTTTTATAGAAATTGTCTCCCAACTGTCACAAACAGCAATACGCCAAAAACACCCACACCATAACTCCTTCTACCTGTCAGTGAGAAAGGCGCAGATGATGTTCCTGGCGTTTTTGGAAATGTCCACATCGTCTGGGAAGTTGAGAGAGTTTTTATGGTCCATGATCTTGCTGTATGTTCCCACCAGAGAGTCGGCGTAGAAGGGCGTGTCGCCTAACACCGATGACAGAGAGTGAGCCGTCGGCACCGAGATGAAGAGCTGAATCACTGAGTCTTCACTCACCGACAAGCATCTCAAAGATGAAGACTCCAACAGACCACCAGTCACATTCCCTCCCATAACAGCCATCTCCTCCCTGGGATTTCAGCACCTCTGGAGAGATGTAGTCTGGGGTCCCAACAGCTGTATCACAGTGGACCATGCCAGTCTGCACGGGAACAGGACAAAGGAATCACTATTCGCAGGAGTCCAACTTTCTTTGTCATTTTTTAACAAATGCACCATCAGACCAACCCACCGAGTCCATTTTCATGCACGTTCCAAAGTCGGCCAGCTTGAGGTGTCCGTTTCTGTCCAGCAGCATGTTGTCTGGCTTCACGTCCCGATGGATGAAGCCCATGGAGTGAATGGCATCCAGGGCCATCACCACCTCGGCGGTGTAGAACTTGGCCCATTTCTCCGGTACATCGTAGGTGCTAGTGAGGTTGACCAGATCGCCGCCCGGCATGTACTCCATCACCATGTAGAGATAGTGCTCATCTTGGAAGGCACAGCACAACTGCAGGACCCAAACACATGATTTCATTAGATAGAAGGACAGCACGTTAGCACTGCGGGTGGGCCGGGTTCCAGCATTACCTGGACAACCCAGGGACTGTTGGCGAAGGCCATGATGTCCCTCTCTTCCCAGAAAAACGCTGAATCCGAGCGCTTTATCATCTCAAATTTGCTCAGGAGCTTCATGGCATAGACCTTCTGAGACGCTTTATGACGGACCTGGTTGACAAAAAAAAAGATCTGTTTTAGTGCGCCCATATAAAGACAAAGGCATCAAAACTGGCAACCAGTACGCACCAGCTGGACTTCCCCAAACGCCCCTCGACCGATGATCTTAACTTTTTCAAAGTCTTCAGACTTCATCTGAAGGTCTCGCGTCTGTTCAATAACCTTCTCATCTGCGAAGAGAGTGAGGAGAAAAAAAAAAGAAAGAAAGAAAGCTGCTGCAGCCTGAACAAGATGGCAGACACCAGTCCAGTGCTCCATCGTTTCTTTAACAAACTACTTACATCTGTTTAAGAAGACTTCAATGTTTTTGTTCTTGCGCAGCGCGGGGTAGTCCAGATCTAAGACCAGAGCATTTATGGAGTCCTACACAGAAAAAGGCAAATAAACAGCAATCAGGACCAGCGCAACACCTAGAACCAAAGCTGGCCTTTCCAGGCGTGTGGCTGCAGACCTTTGAGCGTCTAACTAAAATTACAGTTAGATAAAAAACAAAAAAAAAAAAAAGAAAAACACGCCACAGAGGATTTACGGGCAAGATGGAAAAGGTGAAAATGACCAGACCTTCTTGCCATGGAGAAGAAACCTAGATTACATCTGACACAGAGTCAGTCACACACTAAAAGCTAAACACGTGATGTTGCCCCAAACATCTGCAACTGAGGGCGCTTGAGGACACAAGGGGGAAAAAAACGAAATAAATAAATACAACTTTGTAAAAAACTGTGCTAAATATTACCGAGCTGCTGTGGACTAGATGTGTTACTAGTCATCTCTATGGAATGATGTTTTGATGCACACAACAGGCTTACTGTCCACGTCACCAACGTCTCCTTTCAAATCCCTCCAAGAGTTTTGAGTGTCCATCAAGCTGTTTTTCATTTGGAGGTCTGAAACATTTCAACAATAAAACTGCTAAACCGCATCACTTTGGGTTTTTCTTCCCCCTTTTAGGGGTGAAATGTAGCAGATTGCTTTAGAGAGGAGGAGGAAGAAGAAGAATATCAACTGAACAGCTATTATAATTGTGTAAAAATCAAACTAATCAACAGTACAGCGTGCCAGTAGGAGAATCCATGTGACATTGTTGTATACTGATGATTTACACACATTTACACTATGCAGACAGCATTATTCTAATGGCAGGGGGGGAAAAAACACTCTGTGTGTGTGCTACCTGTCATCACTGTCAGCTCATCCTAAAGAATGCTGGACAGCAGAGGACAACAGAGGACAACAGAGAACAGCAGAGGACAGCAGAAGTACATCTGGATGCAGCCCAGCACGCAGCTACGCAGGAAAAGCATTGTGTGAGGAAAACACCGACTGTTGCAAAGCGATAATTGCGACAGTGTGTAACAAGACGGAAGCCATCAATCAGCCCCTGTCAGCTGTGCATTCCTGAAGGCTCAGAGAAGAACGGCAGAACTCAGCAATCTAAACTGCTTCTCTTTTCTTTGTCCCATATTTGCTTGTTATACCTTCTGGTGTCACCCACTCATAGGTGCAGAGGTCTGGCTAGCATTCTTCTGCACTCATTCCTCAGCTCTGTAGCTACTGCCCCCCGCCCCCATCTGAACTGGCTTTCTTCACGCTGCATCACTCCCCGCTGGGCTGCAGCCAGCCCTGCACACTCTCTTTCCTCATGTCAACCTCACTTCCCCATTAAAGGACTGACCTCACTCAAAACTACTATTTAAGGGAAAAAAATACACACTCCGGGGGTGGAAAGAGGTTGTCGGGTGCGTGAGCACATCCGAATGGACGAGGATCCCCCTACGAGCTCGCTGATACAGGAAACGGCCCAGCCCGGCCCGGCCCAGCCCAGGACTGGCAGATAATTTGACTGTGTCATGGAATCAGTCCCTGTGTGCAAGTCATTTCCTGTCCTGTCCCAAAACTGCAGCTGCTCTGAATTTTTACCCAGCCAAAATAAAAATACAGGATTCCTCCATCTATATTTTCTTCTTTTAGTTTTTTAATTCAACCTCTCTGAGTCCATTTTTGGTGGCTTGCAGAAATACGGGAACGCTTGGCCATAAGATCAGATGCCTTTTTTCTATCGCCTTGTGTCATAGTACCTCATAGAACACAAATAAACATGTTAAAAAGTCCAAAAGAGGATTTCCATAAAATGCTAGTGACTTTCTAACCAAAAACAGTGTGCTGCAGGTCTTTGGGTCAGCATCAAAGACACATTCTATATGAACAAGGCCAGATAACGCTCATTTCTGTGGGATGTTTTCAAGGACCTGTGGTTGTGTAAAGTGGCCATTTACTTGTCCTTGCACACACTAGAGGATGCAATTAAATTAAATTCAAAAAATTAAATTAATTCAAATAGCAACTTCGGTCAGATGCTGCAGGCTACAAGAGCGATCAGAAAATCTGGTTAAACAAATAAAAGCTCGTTCATTAGCTAATGAACTACATGACAGGAGGGGATTTCCTTTCCACCATTTCATGGTTTGCAACACAGTTAAATCATATATGATGTTTTGCAGAAAGAAGACAAGCAGCCAGCTGCAGCTAGGACAGGCAGGCAGGCCACACATGCACCTTCTGCACCTGACCTTTGTTTGACAAAGCAAACAGGTATCATGTGTCACTAAATAGTTTACAGGTCTTAAGCATGCAACCGTGCACGCCTGGTCAAATGGTGAGATCGAAGGCCGAAAAAAAAACAGGCATAAATTGTGGTTCTGCCCCAATTTGAAATAAGTCCAAGATCGAGATGGTTCTCTACCTCCAAGTCACTAAATTCCTAATTTGGACAGAAAAAAAAAAGGATGCTTATAGAAAATAATAGCTGAAAATAATTGCTGATTAAAGCACGATCGACCGAGTGCAGATCAAGGATCGATTAATGAATAAATCTTTGTTTTGTCGCTTTAGGCTTTGCAGTTATATAAGGAAAAATATACAGATGGGTGTTCCTGAGAGGCATTCGCTGGCACCTTGGCTTGTTTAGACAGAATGGCACACACAAAAAAAACCACGCAGAGAGGAGGAGCAGCTCGCCTCTTAAAGGTTCAGACGGCAAATATCAGCCACGATCAGCTGCTGCGATCGCTGCAGAGAAATGACGGTGCTATTCACTTTGTTCCTCAGGCTGGGGAGGAAATTCTTAGCTAATAAACCACAACAACTTAATATTAAGTTGTGATAGTTATAGTTGTGAATATTAAACCGTGAGGGCAGGTCGTTGGCCTCTCCTTTCAGTTTCCGGTGACACGTTACAGGTTTAGCCCTGAGCCCATCAGCCCATGTAGCCTTATCATCAGTAAACCTTGTTGAGTATTTATGAGACGGACTTTTAGTATCTTTATCTCTGTGACACTGCCATCCACAAACGTGCTACGGGTGGTTGCCTAGCAACTTCTGCAACATAAAAAAAAAAAAAAAAAAAAGCTGAAAGCCAGTGAAGCAACAAAGGCGTGAAGCGGAAGTTTTATAAACGCATTTAATTCTTTACTATTTTATTTAGGGTGCTGTTGACATAAGGGTTCTGTCGATCCCCATCCATCCATCCATCTGCCTCCATTTTTTTATTTATTTTTTTTTGTGTGGAGCCACTGTCAAAAGCGTAACAACGCTAACCAAATGAGTTCTGCACAAAGAAATTTAAACAAGCTTAAAAGAAATCCTCTCCTCGGTAGTCGTGTGGAGCAGAATTACTGCAGCGCCACACTGGGCTTTAAAAGGATTGAGCAGAAAGTGAATGTTTTGATTGAATTCCAGCCATTTTAAAAATAGTTGTGGGGATAAACGGTGGGCAGAACAGAGGGGGGCTTACGCCAGGCAGAAGCAGTAAAACTTCCAAGAAAGACACCACAGCAGGAATCCTGCAGGGACCCACAAATAGAACAGCTAATGTCTCCGCAGGGACCGACAACGGTATGAATTTGACAGATTTTTGTCCCATGCTCCTCTGCCCTATGCATTTTTTGGCAGGCATCACTTCTGATATGCAACGATAACTGCACAGACGCGCAGTATATTTCTACTGCATGTTTAGTCTATGAATGGGTTTACAGTTCAAATTAAAAAGAAACAAAAATGGACGACAGAGGCAGCGGGTTCGATTTTACAAGTACAAACTACAAAATATAGTCTGGTAACATTTATGCATATTTCCATTTTGGAAATTTGCAATATTTATGACCGATTTCCAAAGAACAATAAGTAACTGGGAGAAGTTCTGTCTACTAATTCTACTAGCATTGTTCTGACAGTACACATGTACTGTCAGAACAATGCTAGTAGGATTCTTAAATAACGTAATCTCACACTGTTGTGATATTCCGCCGTCTGCAGTGTTGCGCAAGCATAAAAGCGGCACTGCTGAAAAGCCCAAATAGTATGAGGGAGGACGAGAGTCGAGGGAGAGCCTGACGCCCACAGACACGCTGCCCCTGAAGCTCCCACAATGCTTCATCATTAGCGTAGCCTGCGCTGCATATTCAGCATCATGTAAACCTCAAGGCGAGTCCACGACGACTGTATTAGGTTATTGGTTCAAACAATTTGTCAGGAAATAACTAGTAGCTAGTTTTAACATTAAAACAATGCTTAAAAAACACCAGATGCTGTTACTTAGAGGAGGTGAAAGCCGTATTGGGTCACATACGACCTACTCCTATTGAGTGATCTGTGGCTGTGTTTGACAGTCGCTGAGCACTGCACTGACATCCGCATCACAGCAGGATGGAGTCAACAGTGTGTGAAGGAGAAAGAAATGTGTATCCATGTAAACTAAAGTGCGTGAGATCCAGTGAACGCATCATTGTGTGGGAGGCTGTGAACAGGTTGTGATGGACTGATCATGTCAGAGCCAGATGGCTACTTTTCACAAGAAAAAACTACAAAACTGAAGCTATTTATGCCCCTTCACTTCACTTCACTTCAGTAAATACAGGAAAGGGATTGTAAAGATGCGAATATGCTTCACCTCACAGCAGAGCCTGCACGTGTACCGTTCTGAGCTTTTTCACTGCGGGCGAACATGCAGGCCAGACACGAGACTCTGGGAAAATCATGACTGATTTGCAAACCAGACACAAACCAGCTTGTGAATCAGAGCCTTCCCCTGGCCAGGACGTCTACTGTAGCGTACGTCCCCACTTTGAGCTTCCTGAAACACAGGATATGTGTGCAGCGCTCGAAACTGAGTTAATGGGACGACAGGAGCGGAATTCATTCTGCGTGTTCCGAAACCTAAAGGGATAAAAAGATAAAATTCCACAACTATCCAGATCATAACGTACGAAGCACTGAAAACAGGACAGTCAGTCCAGTTTATATTTCAAACCAACATTGTCCCCAGTTTCATATTACCTAAGAGTGCCAGGCATTTTAGGCTTTTTGCCGTGGAAGAATTTACCATGAATTATTATGTGGATATTGTAATAAAGATCAACTGTAGTACAGTCATAGGGACAATAATAGCATTTCATTCGGCTGAATATTTTCTTTGATCAGCCTGACGTGCCTCCTATTTTTCGGTCTTATGTAAGGTGTAACAGTGCAGTACTTTAGAATAATGTTCCGTGTGCGTGTGTGCGCATGTGGGCGTTTGTCGGTGTAAGTGCTCTATGCGTTTTACATCTCGTTAACTCACTGTGATGTACAATGTAACTGGAATTTTCTTTTTCAAGAATGTAGTTAGAGATTCACAAATGCACCAAACTATCAGCAATTAAAGAAAAAGGACTTTGTCAAATCAACGGCTGAGCCACCAGAAACCACCTACAGGAACTGAATAAGTATCAGTAAACTAGTACACTTTGAATCATGTCCTGGGTAACATGACTCACGCTGAATCCTGGATATCATGATCCTGATAAATATGCAACTTTTCGTTGAGGCAGACGATGAGCAACACGTTGGGCCCAAATGCAATCGCATTATTGAGTGACCATATCATCATCATCATCATCATCATCATCATCATCAACGCGTCTGACGTGTTCACTATTTTTGGGTGCGGGCGTGCGGTTCAAACATCTTACACAATCACTGCCGGCGTCTGCGGGTTTTCCTGAACGCTGTATACGCGAGACAGATCAAACCGTACCCCGTGCTCTATGTGTGCTTTAATATAAAGCCACAAACGTCTTTTGGTGCTCCTGTGGTAGCACAAGTGCTACATGCGCGGTGTTAATATCCTGGCCTGTGAGATGGACTTCTACTTCCTGGAAAGGATATGATGCTGCTGCGGTAACCATACAGTTTGTCCAAAAGTGTTTTTTGGTTTTTTTTTGCAAATTGCATAACTAACTCTTGGCTGCTGTTAAACCTCAAAGCTTCGTTACGGAGAACTGTGCTATTTCTGCACATATCTGGTACACACTCAAACACTCCCCACAGATGCTGGGTGTTCTTCACAGTGCAGAGTGGCTTAGCCCTCTCACCAGAGGAGGTGTGGAGCAGGGAGACTGGCTTGTTTTGCGAGGAAGAAAAAAAAAAAAAAAAAAAAAAGAAAGCTGGCCGGGCCACCGTCCCCCAGTGCCTTATAAGGCAGTGTTTCTATGCAGCTACCACATGGAAGCTAGCACTGCTGGGAGCAGCTACACTGAACTCCTGAGGTGAAAAGGACCCCGGGGTCGACTATTAGGGCAAAGAAGGAAGCCGCTCACAGGTTAGGCGGGGTTAGAGCAGCAGAGGGGAGATAAACGGCACACACAAGATGCCTAATAGCAACGATGATTCGCTGAGGGGAGATGCAAGGGAAAGGAAGTATAACACCACAATATGGACGTAGACATAAGCAGCTAATGTCATTTATTTCAAAATGGATCCCGTGGAGAGATGACGTTCCAGAGAAGACCACATGAAAACGGTGTCTGGAAGACATCAGAAGAACCGCCGAGCTTTTCTCCTCACATATTTTTCTTAAGATATCTTGAGTGCTGACAGTACCGGGTCTGCACGAGCAAGCCAGAAGGATCCACGCTGCGGCCCCCCACCCCCCGGACGGCATACCTGCAGCGTGCCTGAGCAGTGCACCAGGGGCTGAGATGCGGGCTGGGAGAGACGCGGAGAAAAACAGATAAGGCTTAAAAGCCAAAGGGGAACGTGCAGACATTTGCAGGGACTCTCAGCCCCATTTATAGCTGCCAACTATTTACACAATGAGGTCACTTCCTGTAGGACGGCGGAGAGGCAATTTGCGCCACTTGCAAGCCGGCGTCCATACTTTTCTTTATCTGGAAAAATGTCCTTTCGGCTGCCTGCGCTGGGAACGGCCAAACGAGTGCAGTTTACATCAGGGAAACGGCTGACGAAATTCAGCTTCATCCCGATGGTTATACAAGCAGAATGCCATAACGCTCGTTTCTCACCCCCCACACTGCTCCCTTTCTTTTGCCAGGGCTGCCAATCGGAGTTTATTACAAAAGACTGGGTTGTTTACAAAGAAATCTTCAGCTTGGAATGATTATGTCAGGTTACAATGCTACACATCCCATCGTGTGAAGAGGAGGCTCTCTTTACAGGAAGGTGGCCGAGTTTACTTTAGGGATTCTGCAGATTCCTCCCTGTCAGTTCTCCGTATCCCCGCGTCAGGCAGACACTGCTCCACACAGGGGCCTTGACGGCGCTAAGGCAAATGCAAAACAGAAACTAAAATGTTCATTTCACTAGAATATATTACATTCCCCATTCACCACTGACTGACTGGGAGCCCGTGAGCAATTATTACGGCACCTGAGGCCTGTGTCGGGGGGACCCGGAAATTTCCGACCACTGTGTTGAAATTGTCTGAAGCAGCCCAAGTTCTTGATCCCGGGGACAGCACCAAGCGAGGCGGCTAAAAATGGAAAGCTGCAGCCTGTCCTCTCCTACGCCTGCTTCCCACTCAACGTTGGTCTGAAAGAGGCTCCAGCTCCCCGCCTCGCTCGCAGGAAGTCCCAACTGCACGCGCGCTGGAGCGGGTCCTAAGTTAAATGTTTAAAAGCAGAGGGGGACACACCGGGAGTGTCTCAACGTAGTGTGGGGGAGGGGGTCTTTGCAGAGGGGGCCCAAGCTAGATGGGGCCCATTAAAAGGGCTGAGGGGATGCGTTTTAAGATGGAGCTGACAGTGTGTTTGCCCTCTGTCAGATCCTGTTAGGAGGCCCAGCAACTCTCACACTGCTTGTTCCAGCTGGACCCGCGACCTTGCGCCAGCTCCAGATAAGTTCAGGACCAAGGTAAAGAGCCATCCATGATCGGAGGGGATGGGGGGGTGGAAAACACCTTCCAGCTCAGTAAATATGCTGCTCCCTACAGCTAAATCCACTTCAGTAACACGGAGCCTATTTAGAGGGCTGGTCTACAGTGGGAATGAGGTTCTTTCCTAATTCAGATTCATGTCACAATAAAAAGTGGGTTAATAGGAGGATCTTCTTTTTCCACGGAATTATGCAACTTTTAGCTACTTCTACACCACTATGATTAGATTATTCAAACTTAAGATATATGTACATTACCAAAAAAAATGAAAGGGTTGGGAATTGACATTTCAAATAGCAATTAAACTTGGTTAATGGTCAGTATGTTGCCATATCTTCATATTGACTGTGAACGATCCTCTTTAGGGCCAAAAACATGGTCATGAGATTTCACAAGTTGTCCAGCGAGAGTGGAGAGCTAGACAATAACTGCCAAAACAACGCAAACTAAGATGGGCAACACACACTTGCTAAAAACTTGTCAGAAATTTGTATCAAAATGACAGCAAACCAACCTCAACATCATGACGCCTCGATGTCACAGTTTGCAGCCAGAAGAGGTCTATTTAAGTACTGGAATTGTCCATTTCTGGACGGAGTTGTACACCAGGAGGGAGTTTAACCAGCAACATCAGTCTCCATCAACGCAGCAAGAGGGCCATTCTCTGAACGAGTCCTAATCTGCAGGCATGCTTCCCGGACTCCCACTGCCCTGTCTGCCCTCAGGCCCACTGCCCAGCCCTCACTTTATTAAGCTTTTACGGAAAGAGACGTGGAAAGGACTGCGGGACACAATGGAAACATGAGCTGTTGTGTGTAGCATCCATGTCCGAGTGGTAAACACAGCGGAGGTTCCAGGCTGGCCGAGCAGTACACGGCTGCAACAGCCTCCTCCTGTTGGTCACCAGGAGGAGGCTGTTGCAGCGTGCACACGCGTGGGCTAGCGTTCCAGCCAATGCACAGCGTGTCATTATTAATTAACTATGAGGCGTACTCAAGTGGACTTACCAGCAAACTTTCCAGGTTTATGGCAGATTTGGGATCTCTGATCATGTCCTCCAGCTTCCTCAGCCGGGATTCCAGCCTCTTCTCAGCGCCCAGCGACATGGTAGCACGGCCGCTTTTAGTTTAAAAAAGAAAGAATAACTTTTTTTTTATTTTCGTTTTTAAATTGGTGGTGTTTCCCAAAGAAAAAGTTGTCAAGGGGGACCTCTTTGTCCGTGGCTAACGTCCGCGGCCCTCACCAAGCTCTGGGCTTGTAGCCCACCCAAATCGCCTCCCAACAGGAATAAGGGTGCACAATGAAGAGAGAAAATATTCCAAAAAAAAGAGATTCCCGGCTTCCTAAAACCTGTCAAAACGAGCCTGGGCTCGGTTCGCTTGTAGTTTCAGCCGAGCTAATGGAGGTGAGGCCACACTTAAAATGATCACCTCGCTTGAACTAATATATACATTTTCCAACTCCGCGACAAAGTTTGGACGATAGCACCAGCAGGCAACAGGGCGTTTTCTTTGCCCCCTCTCCTCCCCTTCCCTGTGGGGTTTAGGCCGCTTGGCCGTGCATTGGAATGGCCTTTGGAAGAAAACTGCTCTCCGTTCCTGCCCATTCAATGTTTGGAGCCCGTCGGTGCGGTAGTCTGTCCTCAGTGCTGCTGCCACAAGTCATCCGAGGGGCTGCTGACGTCTCTTCTCCCGCGCTGAATTTTTAATAAGCACACACTCTCTTGCTGGAGTTCTTCTCGCATTTTTACGTCTGTTCACCTTCTCTTTGCCTTTGTGGCGGCTGTATTATCCAAAACGACAAGTTTTGTCTTGAGAGAAAAGACCCACTAACGACATTTTTTCCTCCGTCCTCTGAGTCAGGATTCTCTCTCTCTCTCTCTTTCCCTCCCTCTCTCCCTCCTCCCACGGATATAAACGCATCATACCGAGGACTCCATTACCCATAAGCCACCTGACTTCTCCTACACTAAAAAGTTGCGTTCCAAAACGGATAATATTTCTAAATAATTCTCTTTTAATAGCTAGATAGAGAAAGAAAGAAGGCAAAAGAGTGAAAGAACTTGCTTTTCACGATTGTGTGTTTGCTCTGATAAGGAAAAAACGTGTGTGTGTAACAGGAAATGAAGAACTTTTGTGTATGCATTTCAAACAATCACAGTGGTGAAACAAACAAACACACAAGCACAACCGACAGTAAAAGTCCACACTTTTGTAATCCAACAGCTGGCACATTTGAGTACTGATATGTGGGAAATAAGGTGAAACATAATAGTGAGACAACCTCACATCTCATTATCACGTCATAAAATGTGTGGTTTCGGTAAATGTGCCTTTTAACTGACAGAGAGTGGATCATTACACAAGCTGGTGTGTGAGCAACGACCTCATGAGTCTAATTGTGCCAAATTCAGTGACGCACCCCCACACTACAACGGATATTAATCATCATTCCATTTTATTAAAATGTTTTGCAGAATAATATGCAAGAATTATGTGACTAGGATCTTATCCACTTCACTGCAAATCAAAGTAATTAGTGACATTTGAAGCCTTGATTTCCAAAACAAATTTGATCTAACGAGGCTCCTGCTTGAGAAAAGGTCTCATTTTCCCACACGCCCAGTCCCTTAGATGTGGGAAATATGTAACTTTTGGGGCCCATCATCAGTAGTGTGCTGTTGACCTGGGTTCTCCAGAGGGGGATGGGCTGGGGGGATTAGTGAGCGGGTCATGGTGATGCTCTTTGAGCCCAGCAAAGATCCATATCCACTGGCTGCTTCCTCCTGCCACTCCAGAGACTGATGTAATTGTCTGTGGCACAGCCTGTCCAGTAGGTCTTTCAGCGACCTAATGGTGGAAGAAGCCACAAAACCTCTCTATCCTACTTCAGCTGGATTCTCTTTTGCATTCCATCCGCGTTATTGAGCATCTGCGGCCAGTTCTGTGTAGCGCAGCGTCTTACGCTCATTGGTCTCTTCTCCCATGGGACTGTGATCTCTGTGATGTAAACAGACTTCAGTGAATCGGACCAGAGTACCAAGTCTGGCCTAGAGTGGTGACTGCAGTCTCAGGTGGAAAGATTAGTTGCTGGCCAGCGTCGACTTGCCTCTTCCAGTCCCTGGTTTGTTAGGGGGATGGTTGGGCTTTTCCCGTCCAAATATAAAGTCCCAGAAGATAATACATTTGTGTAGGTGTTTTAATCTGAATAAACCAAATAGAATGAGTGTGACAGTGAGGCTACATTTGGTTTTCAAGCTTTTCTTCTTGCTTGGCCTGTTTTTTTAAATATATATGTATACATAAATGACAATGCAGTAAGATATCTTTTTTTACAAAAATAAAAGTCCTTATTGTGTATCAACCATGTTAAATTTTGCCCGTCTCAGCGTCGCAGAATCAGTACTTATTAAAGCCACTAGGTGGAGGCAGAGACCACAAGGCTACATGGCTAAATTTTTAAACTTTTGCATCTGTCACGTGGAAACTAATTTGCTTGGTTAAAATATTTATTTTTTTTACATTTTAAGTGAGTATTCTTTATTCAGCTGCATCACCGCCCTGTCCATATAGAATTGATTTTTTATTGGTGACGCTTCATCAATTGTTAGTTAACTATGCATAATGAGCAATTCACTGTAAGGTCAATCTTTTTTTTTTTTTTTTTTTAATACTCATAACAATTTATAATTCAAGGCCATCATTCTTTTACTCTTTGTACTAATGGGGTCCACATTAACTAAAACTATGCATCTGTGTTGATGAGACATATTTTAAAATGTTTGTTGTTCAACAGTATAAAAGCTGATGATGTGATTGTTGTGGTTTTCCTTAGATTCTAGATTTTTTTATATTGTTAATAATAAAAGTGAAATATAGTCTGAAGTTACATTGTTACATCATGCCCTCAGTAGGTTTGAGCCATAAAATGAGCAGATGAGTCACCGTATTGTGTGTGTGCTTCTTATTTATTTGTTTTCATGAGCAATTCACTGGGTAAAACAAATACTGTTACAACACAAAGAAATGATTTTCTGAAGCAGGTTTGCCCACATGTTATGTACATGTAACAACATCATAATGAAAGTAACTCAGATCTTCTCCTGACATCACTAGGTTTTTCATTTAAGTTATTATAAAATGCTTTGCAGCAGCGTTTACACCAGATCTGAATGCTCAGGTCAGGCCACTTGACCTTTATTATTTGCAAATGCAAAACTTGTCAACAATAAATAATACTATAAAATGTACACAAAAAGATTGACAGCCCACCACAAGTTATAACGCTGAATGGATTGAATGGTTAAGAATAAAGGACTTGGAGAATTTCTTCTTAGCAAAAATGTGAGAGCTCATACAAATTACAGAAAAGAAAAAAAAAGCTGATCATCTACACGTTGACACAAGCAATATAGCAAATTTGTTGTTGTTTGTATTTTGTTTTGTACAAAGAAGGAATATTCTTCTTTACAAGTGAGAATCATTGTCTTAACTGTAAAGATTATACAAGCAAGAGGTAAGGCAACATCTTTGTTTTCTTTTTTTTTGTCTTTTTTTTAATCATGTCGTGTTTAATTTTGTCTGTGGACCGTTTGTCTGTATAAGAGTTGGAATTGTCGTTGCATAATTCAGGCTTGGTCACAAGCCTGTAGTCCATTATCCAAAAATAAAATAAAATTAAAAAATTAAAGGAATGCTGGAGAGTTGTCATGAGTCTTCTGCCATCACAAACACAGCGTCAGTGGTCCAGGATTTCCACTTGACATCTTCAATATCTGTGTCCGGTATCTTCACGATGTATCGCTCTTAGCTCCGGTGTAACGCACAACAAGGACATTAGAAAAGGTTTGGAGTGAGGGTTTTAAAAGTAAAGCAGAAAAACAATTCTTAGTGGGAACAAACGTAGATAATTCATGGGCATTTCTAGAAATACTGCAATTAAACTGCAACCCACAACCACCCTAAGGAGGATCAAAATTGACTGGGGCCCAGGTGATACAAGGGCCCGGGAAGTAATACAGCATTAAACACACTGAAAGAATAGAAACGCTTGAGAAATAATAGTTATTTACGTACACCACGGGATTTTTTTTTATTCCGATGGTTTCAAAATTTTGAGAACAATTTTTTTTTCCATCATTTGCGCCTTTTTTTTTTTTTTTTAACTCTATCTAGAACTGAAATGTTCCAGATACGAATCTCGCATCGTGAACTTTTTCCTAAACGTCGCAGTAGTCTTCCCTTGCTCCTTGTAATTTATTTATTATTTAGAATGAAAGATGTGTGCAAGTGCGCACACTTCACCTGAGAAACTAACCAAATCCAATAGCATTTCCTGTGAATGGCCCTTTAACAGCGAGAAGCCATTAACAACTCTCAGATATGCTGGTATGAGCAATCGTCACATTTAGCAACCAGGCTAGCTGGCCTCTTCTCCCTTCCTCAGCTTGGGGTATTAGCCAGGTGGCTGTAGTTTTGAGTAAAAAGCAGCTAAATAGAAAATTCCCTTGAATGCATTAAATTAAAGAAAAGTTGGAACCTGACTTCTGACCTTGGTAGGGAAATACTCTGATATGACACCAAAACAGGCTCTCTGCTTACACCAATATGACACACAGTGTATCAGTGCGTGTGCGTGATGGGGAAACGATTAAACACAAAAATGGGTTTGCTTTGTACACAGGATGCATTTTAACACATCACTAAGGTGGAATTAAATGGAACACTAACGGAATAACAGTCGGACACGCTGTGATTAAAAACGCTTGTTTACCATTATCTTTTAGTCACATGGTGACACATCACAGGCTGTCATGGACTGAGGACAACAGAGACAAAGGAGATACTGTTTGGACATCCACTTGTGCTATCCAGTGTCATCTTTTTTAAAAGTAAGTGCTTCCTTTATTTTGGCAAATACTTTTTTTTTTTTTTTTTTTTTTTTTTTTTTTTTTTGTCTTGGCCATATCTTTAAACCGTAGCTCCACTCAGAACTAGCTGACATGGCTAAACACGCCAGAGGCCTTTGGCATTTGTTCGTCCCCTCCTCCTCAGAGAGTAAACTTGATGCTGGCACAGATGTTACAGCTAACCCAGATGCAAGGTCATCCAAACGTGTTTCACTCTCCTCAGACTTGTACAAGAGCAATACAACTCTTGCTTTTTATTCACCATAAAATGGGGGAATGTGTCAACCTAACCCAGTATAGCAACTGGTAATGTATAATGGATAAGATGTGGTTGCGGAGGCGTTTGATGGAGTTTCTACCTTTTTTGGGGGGAGGGTGGATTGTTTGCTGGTGACAGTTAATATTTGATTCTCAAAATTTTCCTTGATTATACATAAATCACGACACACTAGTTTTGTGTTCAACGCTTGTTTCCTTGCATTCATTTTTTTTTTAAAGTCCCTCAGACAAACATTTACTGTTTGCAGAACTGTGCTACTTTTAGTTGCCATCCCAAACACCAGCCTTATCAGGTTGGCAGGAACCTGTTTAGTAAAGGCTCAGTCTCCGACTTTGTGTGAAAAATTAAAGTACATATCAGACCCTTTCTTGGAGGAACCAGTAACGTGATGCTGCGTGTATATACTCTCTCCACTTCAAAGGTCAAGCGATGTAGCCATCGCATCGTGTCCATCAGAACATCAGTCCCACGGAAACAGGGAGCCTTCTCCGTCTTAGATGACACGCGTCAAAGGCGATCCGCGGTGCTGGTAGTCTGGATGATGAGCGAGGACGTGAAAAACGTCCCGCGCGCGCACGTCTGACGGTGCTGTTAGGGAGGGATGCGACTGGGAGGTGGGGGGTGGACGAGCGAGTGTTGCTGATGGCAGTGTAGTCCTCAGAGGGTCCATCTGCCAAACGGGACGGGAGGTCAATCACAATCAGGTCGTGACAGCCAAGTTATGGCGAAACAGCGCTCAATTCCTGACTTTAAACTCCCAAAAATGGCTGTTAAATTTCCAACTGTTAGATGACCTTTGACCTGGCTTTGAAGACTGCATGTGTTCCAGGTCACAGAAGCCTCACAGTTTATAAAGCTAAGTTAAAATAAGGCATAAACGTTCAGATTCAAATGGGCCGAGAAACATGAAAATCTTTAATGACCTCTGTCAAAAGGGTACTTAAAAATGTTAAAGGTCCCAAGCTGACGTTGTTAAAGCCCAAGCTCAAGTCAAACATTATGGTTTTGTTGATTTAGAGATGTATGACTCATATTCCCAGGTCCAATAACACTACATGAAATATTCAATATTGGCAAAATGAAAACAATGTAAAGATTTTTTTTGTGAGCTCCAATGCGCAGATTTTGTGATTTTGTCCCTGAACCTTGAGCTCCTTGAAGGTTCATAGCGTCCATTTAATAGAAGTATTTTAACCACCACTTCAGTGAGTCATTTCAGCTGCTTCTGTGGTGAATGGGCCTTGATTTCTATCTCTTGTCATTAATTACTTTAATTCAGAGCACTCGCCTCATGTTACTTGAATTGGCTTTCAATTGCACTTCAATTCAGTTTCATTTAATTAACAGCTCAGGAGCGATATCATTACATTTGTATTAATGTGATGAATAAATCCTTTGTCATAAAAGACTTCCCGTTACCGTCGGTGAGGGCGATCAGCCTGTCAAAGTAAAGCAACAACTCGAAGCAGGAACAATGTGCCTATTTATAGAAAATGCACTTCTTGGTCATTAGCAAAATCTCCAGTAATAAATAATTAAAAATAAATAAAATGCTTATTCATTATATCTAGTGTCTTTTTATTAAAATAATTTATACCATATATAAATATTCAATTTTAGTTTTATTCCATTTCTTGAAAGCGTTCTTAGTGTTTTTTTTCATACCTGCCTAAAAGTTTTGCAAGTTCGGATGGTCGGTGAAATGAACCTACCTCATTTGTTTTGATTGCGAATCCGCAAACACCTCCTCTTAAGAGGCGGCTCCAGTTCCGGACTCCCCGCTGATGATATGGGGTTACTGATGGAGCAGGACAGGATGGCTGTCTTGTCGCTTCCGGGCTTCGACAGAGGCTGAATGACCATGCAGCCCCCAGTAGACAAGAGCGGCAGGGCATAGGCATGCTCACCCTCCTCCAAGTTAGAGTCATGCTCTTTCTTGTCCTCTAATGAGTCTGCCGTGCCATCTTGCAGCGCGCCTCGCTTTCCCTGTTCCCATTCTCTGACCGAACAATTGTTCTCTTTCAGAGCATCACGCTCTAGTTCCCCATTGGCTGCCTTCTCCTTCTCCTTGTCCTGCCCGTCTCCTGCGACATGGTCTCCATTGTGGTCGGGGGAAGACAAGGCAGGAGTGAGAAGAGGGTGCCAGCTTGTGCCGTTGACGATGACGTTACATGGGGCAGCAGGGCTGCTTTGGGGCTGAGTGAGGGACTGGGGCTGGATCTGTGCCGAGTTGTTGTTGATATATGCATTTGGCGGTTTGACTGAAGGCTCATCATTGCGAGAAGGGCTGCTGCTGTTGGAGGCTGGGGCCGATGATTCCGAAGGGTTTGGGACTGTGACTCCTTCTGCCCCAGTCTCACACAGGAGGCCCTGTGTGCCAACCCCTTTGCACCTACATTCCCCTTCCCCTTCCGGTCCAGTAGCTGGTGCGGATAATGCTTCTGCTTCTGCCTCCACCTTCACCTGGACGTCAGGCAGCATCCTCTGAATTAGCAGTTGCTGGCATGACCTCTGACTCACAGTCAGATCAATGACTCCCTCCATCTGTCTGAAGCCAGTCGTTAGACACGGGTTCCCTGATTTGTCCTCTGCCTTCACAGTCAAGTCCACCAGTGGCCTTCCGTTTCTCGCCACGTGTAAAGGAGAGAGGCGCTCTGTTCTAACCGACTCCACTTTTTGCTCACCTCTGTCATCTCTGGATGAACTTGGAGAGTGGGCACCACGTTCTAAAGATGCACTGGACTCTGGGGCTCCTCGTATGGAACCGTTTCTCTGCAACTGGTCTCTTGAGTCTTTGGGGCTGAAGGGGATTGGGATTGGAATAGGGATTGGGACTGGAAGAGGTACAACAATAGGGTACGGGACTAATAGTGTTGGCGGAGGTACCAATGGGGCTAAAGAAGGCATGCCAAAGTTCATCACTGGAGGAAGTGGAATGCGTCCGTTGGGCAACATGTTGACTGGAGGGAAAGGAGGTAGGCCTGGAATGGGGAGACCAGGATGAGGGGGCATCATTCCAGGGTTCGGATTAGATGAGGGGTGGACATGTGGAGATATCAGGGACCTATGCATGGGACTTGATGCTGGGCCAATGTTCCTAGGGGGTGGTGGTGGGCCAATACCCGGGATAATAGGGTTTGAGAGGGGGCTATTTGGCCCGCCTGGGTGGACAGAGGAACGTAGAAACGGCGGACGCATCTGTTGTAACATCTGATGTTCCATGAACAGAGGCAGGGGCATGGGTCCCCGAGGTGTCATCACCATGGGAGGACTTCCAGAGGGAACACCAACAGGTGGATGTAAGGCAGGAAGAGGAGGGGGAGGGAGTGTCGGACTCTCATGGGGTCTGGGCGTGGGAATCTTGACTGAGGAAGAGGAGGATGGTGAGCATACGGCAACAGCATCTGAAGGGGAGGTGGCAGAAGAAGTTGAAGGCGTTAAAGCGGAGCAGGAGGAAGGCCCCCCTGGTGAGGGAGCTTTACGTCGAAGCTCTGCCAACGGCGTTCCCCAGGATTCGGGAGTGAGCAACTGTATTCCGCTGCATTCCATCTTAGTGTCTCCACCAGTCCCGTGCCCTGGGTTGCACAGGGCTGCGGGAAGCGCAGCCTGGGTCTCCTTGTAAAAAATGTCCATCTTGTATTGGTTCAGACATTTGGCACTACAGAACTGCAACCTCCTCTCGCCAGCGCCGAAGTCAAGGTACTCCTTGGTGTGGCGAATATGCTTGCACCAGTCACACACCTGCAACAAAGAAAGCAAACAGTACACACACTTCATCAACATCTGGCTCCTGGCATACAGCATAGAGCTCAATCCAGCAACCACATTTAGACGTTAAAAACTAAAAATATATACGTTTATGGGTATAAAAATAAATTGAGCTGCCACTCTGATTCATATTACTACAGTTACCTGTCTATACATAGGCAATTATGAAAATTTGACATGCGCTGTGTATGCAGACATTTAGTTCAAAGTGTTTTCTGAGTGAGAGGGAAGCTGGCGTTCTGCTGTTGAGGGCTGTTATCGTTAGAGTTCTGTCCTAAGAAGCACAAACGCGTACCGATTCCGTCTGTCATAGCCGTGAGTCCGGCCGCAATCCAGGGCCTTGTAACAACAAAAGCCTGAAGGTTATTCTAGAGGTCAGCTCAGGTGACCTACCGGTGCCCCCTGTTATAGTCTGTTTCTAGGATGTGATTTTCTGTGCGTCTACGTGAGATGGCGCACAATTCCAGCCACTGTTATTAAGGTTAGAGTGGCCAGTGGCCATGACTTTCCAGGTCATGAATTCCTGACCAATTCCTGCAAGCGTCTTACTATTGAAGAGGGTGTCAAGATAATGTACGTTTCTAACGACGAAATACGTCAGGACCTCAAAATTCTGCCCCTAAAAATTCGAGAACTCTTTCAAAATCCACTTTTTACGTTTTGTGATTTTTCAAAGTACAGCCTTACTCATCACTCGCCGTCCGCTGTTTTCTCCTGGTTCTAAATTCGGCACTCAATTAAGCAGACAGCAAACCAGTATTCAGCGAGTTAATACGACCGCCGTCCTGACAAAGTTATCTGTCTTGCTCAGCTAAGTGGCAAAGATCCCAGAACAGCCTGGCGCACTGTTTCATCACGGTTGTACACCTTTCCAGCACAAAAAAAAAAGTGCAGGTTTTTTTTTTTTTTGTTTTTTTTTTTCTTGGAGGAAAATGAATGTGACCATAGTACGGCAGATAGCAGTGGGCGAGCCCTGAACACGGGATTACCCGTCAGGCCACACACAGCTCACTCTGTCAGCTCTGGAAGGAGTGGCAGGTCCTCACCAGAGATAATTAAGGCATTAATCAGTTGTCATACCCGTCAACGACATCCATCCATCACACAGACTTTTCAGCGCCCCTGCCGAATCTTAATAAGCTGCGGAATGTAAGCCGGATGCTTGATAAACTCTTTGTTCATGCTGCTTTTTTTTTTTTTTTTTCCTCCTTTGGATGCTGATGCGTAGTAGCAGCAGATGAATCCTTTCACTTTGGTCAGGTTAAGTGAGCTGTGCAGCCAGCAAGATTTGGAATGAGCGCCACCCTGCCATTGATACCTGCTTAAAACATCAGGCTCGGATAAATAATATCATAGCTGCGACTTCATCATTAATCAAACGTTAGGGCATTAGGAATAATCTGTAAAATAAACACACGTTTGTCACAATCAAAGTATGACAAAAAAAATGAATGAAGGCTAAAATAAAATTAGAAATCCTGATGGACTAAAAGTAAAAATTAAAAAAAAAAAAAAAAAAAAAATTTGCTTCTCGCGACTTGAGGTTGATAACGGTCAACAGGGGATATCCTAAATAATGAATGTGCTGAAATATTTTTTCGTCTGCTCAGAAAGACAGATGGAGAGCACTTAACGACTTTCTGCACTGTGAGTGAAATTTCACTGCACATTACGCTAATGGAGTTTTGCCGTTCTCCCCTCTTTCAAGCCCTCGTTGCTCCGTACACAGATGTTTGCAGTTAAACGTAATTATGGTCATTTATTTTCACCGTGGCCAAGGAACTGGTGTCGGCGGTGGAGTTTCTGGAAAACCGCCCTTTTTCTTTTGAATTCTGACCCAGTAATAAAGAAATGCGTTGGTCAGGGAACTTTTTCAGACTCTTCGTATTGTAAATTCATGAAATTAACACAAGAAATAAAGGTGAATTTTCAGTCTAGAGTGTTCAGACATTGGTTGGAGAGCAGTCAAGGCACAGAGATGAAGGATAAGCTGAGGGAAGGAAAGGGAAAGGTTGAGGATGTAAGGAGATAGCAGGAGCTTTCAATAATGAAGAGGAAATAAAGAGAAAGAACAGATGGAGGTTGCAGAGAGTTTGAATGTTTTAGTGAGTGTAAGGAGTCATAAGAGGCTGCTGGTTCTGAAGTGGTTTTATATTTAGGAAGAAGAGATTTGGTTTGAAATCCAATAAAAATATGTGACTTTATAGTAAGAGACATAAAGCACCGGGAAAATCACTTCCACTAAAAGAAAATAGACATTTCTGAGCATCAAAAGAGACGTGCAGCATGTTTGTTTGTTAAATGTTGTTAGAAAAGCTTGATGAGCTGTATATCAGTAAATATCAGCACTAAATGATGTTTCAAATTGTAATTTATTCCTTCTGCAACCAAGGCTGCAACAAATTTAGGCTATGGTTAATCAGTCAGCTTCTTTTTAAGGTAGGATAATGTTATATAATACCTTTTTTCAGTAATTATTTGCCCAATCTATAAAATTGTGAAAATGACGGTTAATGCTACAAAGTCCTGAAATTAATTTTGACCACAAACCAATTTTAATTTACAAGATTTTTCGGTTCGCGCTTAGTTAAACCGCGCTTAGTTAAATCTTCAAAATGAAAAGCTAATCTGAGAATTCCAACTTTGAAATTCTTGAAAAGACACTCTCCGGAAACCTCCGGCGTTAGAAAGATCTGAGTGACCGCACTAAAATGTCATAGCAGCTTCAAACGGTCCATAAAAGCCAAAACAGCAGAACCACACAACTCATGATCGTATCACAGGCGACATCACCATTTCTCACCTGAGGATGTGATCTATGAAGGCCATTGGCACTTGGCACGTCTAACATCTACGGCACTATATTTCAGACCACACGCTCATGCTCATGCGTGCGCAGTGAGTAAAACCGCTTCAGCAGTAAAAAATTATAAGATAAATGTGGTGGATTATGTTTGAATGTGTATCATAACCTCTGGGAGACAGGATTTGCAATTTTTGGAGGACTTTTTGAAGACTTTTGGTTATGTTTTACATTTGTTTGCAATTAGACAGGGTTAGGGTTTCAGTACACATCATTTTTAGATAGCTTATAATTGCATAAATATGTTTATGTACATAGTGAGGGTTTTAATCAGATTAACCCTTAATTCTTAAATCCAGCTGTAGTACTATTTACATATTCTAAATACCTGAGAAAACCCTTCCTGCACAATCTAATGATGAATTAAAATCATGATTTTCAGCGTTACCTTTTTGAATTTAAGTAACAATTTCATTTCCTCTGGCTTTTATTTTTTTATTTATTTATTTTTTTCAAACTGCAAGACATGTTTTGATTATCATGTCATTACAGACTGGACTTTAAGAACCCCTTCAGTTCAGGCGCTGACCTTGTCAGAGGACAGACAGGCTTTAAAAGGTTATCTTATTTTACAAAAATTTGCTCTCAATGCCTCTAGATTAAAGTCAAAATTATTTACCTACATAGGTTAATAATTAAAGCATTATATAATTACCTGTATTCATGGCTAAACAAAAGCTTTCCAAGAATGATGACGCTTCCTTTCACACTCATAGAAGCTCTCTCTTTTTGTTTTAACTTCCTTAACGTCGTAGTTATTGTCAGTACACGCTGATTCTCTTGCTGAAAGATGGCAAAAGTGCCATTTTTGGCAGTGATAATGGGGGCAGTGGAGATAGTCCCCAATAAGTGAAATAATCCCTGATGTTTAAGAATCCTTTAAAAACCTGAAATGGGATGGAAATTGTGTCAGGACCTACCTTATAGGTAAACAAGCAAATAACTATAAAAAACGATCATACTTACTTTCATAAAGACCCTGAATTAAAGTAAATAAGACAAGTAGGCACCAATGTATGTGTCTTTTGTATAAACATGGTCTTGATTCAGTCTCATGGCCTTGAAGGCTGAATAACATGACTGTGGAACTGACATCAATACAAGTTTCCGATGAAACAATCTGGAATTGTGATAAGGAACATGAACAAACACAATGCATGGGGGGAAAAAGTCATGAAAATTAAATGAATGTAAACTTTATGTAAAGCAGGGGTGCCACATTTTTATTTTATTATTATTATTATTTTTTTTTTTTTTCAGCTGATGGTTGATGTCTGCTTTCACAGTAATGACCCAGTATAAAACAGTCCTTTGACATGCCAGGAAAAAATGGCTGGAAAATTATACACTCCCAACAAAAGGCAACATCAAAACATATTTTGCAGCAGCCATCAAGCTTAAACTCTATCTGGTGTTAAATGGTTATGGTCCTTACAAGCACATCGCTGTTTGTGTTGAAGACAAGCCTGGGCGTGTCCTGAGTACAGCTGTGCTGGGGTAATTTCCCACCAAGGCCGTCGTCGTCTTTCGCCTGGGGGGAGAAATAATGGCTTCTTTTTACGAATGGACAAAATAAACAGGTGAACAGAAGCAACAAGGAAACACAGAAATGGGAGGAGGAGGGGGGAGACACTGAAAAGGTGAATTAGTGATCATTGGTTTGTGGACAAAACCAATCAGTATGAGTTGAAAAAACCAAAATGTGAGCATGAGTGTGCATGCACGTGGATGACTTCTGAGTGTGCACAACAAACAGGGGACAAAGAGTGCTGCTGACTTGTACGCCACACTGTGTCCATTCAGAAGACCACCTACTAAACTGATCCTACACTCCTATGAAGAAGCCAAAACACACTGTATAAGTAGAGAATTGGTTCTAAGCAAATCTATTCAGGACCATTAGGCTACTGATGGATCTGCTATAGCTGAATTAGTGTAACACCAGCAGAAGGGTGAAAACACAAGTGGCTGGACCTTGTCACGGTGAATAACACCGAAGATGCAAAATTCAATAGTTACTGCAAACAACAGCATCCATAAAATAGTGCCGCCTATCTGGGATTGTGAATCTTGATTAGTGGACGAGATGAGGACCAACCGGTAGAGAGTAGGTCTTCACAGCGTCAAAGCCCTCACTGATGATTGGATCGGGTCAATTTAGGGATATTTAAGGAATTCTTCAAATTGGGGATAAATGGTATGTGTGTGTGTGTGTGTGTGTGTGTGTGTGTGGAATATCCTATTGATGCTTTTAGACTGAAGAAACAGTGGTTCTAAAGACTGGCGAGGGGGGAACACGCAGTCTCTTTATAAAATGGCCTCAGGCTGGAGTGAGCGCAGAGGCTTTTTTCTTTGAAAATAACTGCTAATCTTTTCACAAGTGAAAGAAAAATTACCATCAGCAGTATGAGGAAAGAAAAAAATTGGACAGTAGGTAGTAATAGCTGTTAAAAGGTGCCTGGGATTTATTCCATTCATGTCAGCTCACGTGCAGAATTGTTACGGTTACACGTGAGTGTTTTCTGACGACCTGGGTAATGAAACAAGGCGATATGTGTGGCAGAATTTCACTGAAGCAAAACGGATTTATAGAAAGTGCAAACACACTGATGTGAATTTTGCAGACAGGTACCTAAATGACTTTTTGTGCATTATGTCAGGCTTTAATTGCAACGTGTATCATGGCGGCATACTTTTGTCTTTGAGGCAAAACAACGTACTTAGCGACGCATTTTCCTAGTTATTCTATATTAACCTGTGAAAACGTTGCTTATGTTTCCTGCTGTTTGCATTTGTTTTACCTCCAGATTGAGAATCTACAGTATCTACATGTAGAGACCGAATCAAATGTGGTCGTACTGTGTCTCATTTCGAGTCTCTCCCTCTCTCTCTGTCTCACACACACAAACACACACACACACACAGTAAAAGACAGGTAAACGCGCATGAACTTGGGTAGTCTGCAGACTCTCTCACTCAAAAAGCACATTTGTGATATTATTTTGTCTCCCTGTGCTCTGACCCTCTGGTCCTTGGCCAGTTCATTTGCATACTGCACTAATGAGGTGTTGGCACCGCCAACGAGGCTGGAGGTGCACGCTGGGAGCCACACGCGGACAAAGGAGATGGCAGAGAGGTGTAAAACGGTCTGACTTTCATTCCAGCAGACACTTTGAGCCACATTCCGGTCTAAACTGCACGATGCTTTTTTTTTCCACGACGCTTTGCCTTTAATGTAAATTGCGCTCTGGCTAATCTTCCTCGTGAGGATGTCAGTTAAAGCATAACAAGCAGCCGGCTCGTCTGTGCCGTCTCTTACAGTTTCTGCTACCCTGCTGCCGCCCATCTGGGCAGCGACACGGGTCCAGGTGTGTGCGCCCTTCACCTGCCAAAGAGCACGACACACACACCCAGAGCACACCCCCAAGTTCCTGAGATAAGGGCCTAGCCTTGGTGCCACACAAATGACACAAAAAAAACCTACAAACCAGAAAAAAAAAAAATCCAAAATAAAGGAAAGAGCTGATACTTTTAATGTTTGGGCAAATCATCCCAACTCAGGTTGAGTTCTGTCCGGAACTGTGACGCCCACACACATTTGGCGAGATCATCTCCATCCACACTGCTTTGTTTAGGAGCGACACAGAAGGACAAGAGGCAAATGTTTCATGAATTGGCCACTGTGAAAACGTTCTTGCAACTTTATGAAACGGAAAAAGTGATGGACAAACACGTCAGATTCAGCCGGATACATTTAAAAAGAAAAAAAAACAAAAAACAAATCTCTTCTTAGTCTCATTTCAAGCCTGTGAGTTGCAAAAAAATAAATAAATAATACTAATAATAGCAGCAGAATGTGTGTAGCTCTACTTTAATCATCTTGAGCCAGTTCTTCTTGTCTTTATTTGAGCGAATGGCTGCCAGCTATGAGATAATCACCTTCCTCTCCGTGCCTCCGAGCTGTCGAAGCTTCCCAAACCAGCAACAACCCGGCGCTGCACAATATGCAGACGCATTACACACTTCATCGCATACTCTCACACATGGACACAGCCTCTTTTTCTCCTGTTCATTGTGTGTGCGTGCTTCCCATGCAGCCACTGGGGGTGGGGGGGGTTTGCAAACAGTGTTGAGTGCTCAGCAGCAGGGCAGAAGGCCCGCGTGTGTGCGTGTGTGTGTGAGGTGATGTGACATTTCTGGGCTGACATGAAGAGACACTCTGCCCCCGGGTGCCTGGAGGGAGCTCCTGGGTATAGACGCTGATGGAGGCCCGGGGTCTCTGGGGGACGACCTCGTGATGTGAACAAAAGGAAACGTGTAAAACACAAACTGCAAAACCCAGCCTTGCTTCTCCGTGTTGGCCAAACGGAAGACGCCGTTAACACTGGCAAACTTTAGCAGGTCGACGGGCCGCGTGACTCCTAGCTGTCTTCCCTTCTTGAAAAATCTATTAATTCTCCTTCTTCCAGCTTTTCAAACCACCCAGCCAGACTAAAGTGGCGGTTTTCTCTAAGTAGCTGCAGTCATAGCAACCCTAATCTGCTGATTCACCGAGAAACTGTTGGTCTTGTTCTCAACTTGTTGCCTGTTTTCTGTTGTCCTTCATGTAGTTATTATATGTGATCATGTGACTGAAAGGCGAGGCCAATTTTGAACAATCAGACATGCTGCAATGAAGAGCATCGGAAAGCAGAGCATCCTCTAAGCCACATCTTCCCTCTGCCATACTTTACAGTCACGGAGGGTACTTCATCACTGCTAATTACCTAATTTAATCTTGCCATTGGGTCCAGTGAGCAACCATGTTCAGCTAGGAGATAAAGGAAGAACCCAAATAGCAAATAAAGCGATCCGAAATCGTGACATCCGCAGCTAGATGGCTAAAGCCATAAATTCAACTATCCGTCATCGTTCAGCAAACAAATGCCTGGAACGTCGTGCACACGTCAGAGTATGCAGAGATGTGGAAAAAGTAGCAGCCGCTGTCATGCTAGGAGCAGATTAGGTTTCACCGATGATGCATCTACAGATATTTCATGCAACATAATGCCTCCCCCTGCACCCCCTCCCCCACATCACCTCTCAGCTATCCAGCGCACATGCAGACACAAGATCCCTCTTGTTTTTTTTTTTTGTTTTTTTTTCCAAATGTGACAATATTCATTTTCCAAACGGACCAAAAGAACGCCTGCAGGCCGTGTTGCGGCCAACCTTGTGGGCGCAGTTGAAAAGAAACGTGGCTATCGTTTACACAAACGGCCTGAATGAATGAGTCGCAGCCAGACAAAACAGCCAATCGGAATGTTCCCTGATGCCAGCGTTTGCATTCTGCCGTTGAGTGAAAGAAAACGCTCCGACATGAGACCAAACTGGCATTTAACGTGAATAATGTTGATCCTACCAGCTCGGTTTGTGCAAAAAAAGTGGCTAATCTATACCAGACGCATTTATTTTCCCAGTAATTTATGCAAACAGCTGTGTTCCGGTGCTGAATTGTGTCTGAAAAGACCACAACAAATGTCAGCGAATGGTCCCAGCATGTCCGTGTCGCTAGAGACATGCAGCTAGAGAGTAGAGGCAGGTCCTTCCATGATGGACAGAGCTCTGAACGGCTCCTCATCACCAGTGGCCGTTACAGCGAAATCAGAAGCTCTGGTTGCGGACCTTGTCCAACTTACCAATAACGGATTAGAAATCCTTTAAATGACAGAATATTGGGTTATATATCTTGTGACATGGCGCGTTTAACAACTTAAAACCCACAATCCTGACTGTTATGGTATCTATTTGCTTATATGCTTTTTTTTTTTTTTTTTTTTCTGGCAGGCATGGGCTTATACAAAACAAATAATTATCAAGTTCCTGCCTACCAATCATTGTGATTTTTTTGTTTTTATTTATCATTTTTAGTCATTCTTTTACAATAAGATATTTTGTCAGACAAAAGATGAATTGGAGCGTATTATCACGCTGCATAGTACCAGCGGCTATGCTAACATTTGAATTTGATTTTAGTGGCATTTGCAAAGTGCGCAGTAATTAAACAGTAACATGTTTGTTCTATCCAGTGTTCTGATTAACATAATTCACGCGGTACAAGATGTTCATCTCTGATTAATATGAAGCTGTCAACTTAAATGTATCACATGCTGCAGACCTGGTTGCTAATGTTTGTTTTTTAAGATCTAAAATCCAAATAAATCCGGTTCCAATATTTTCTTTCACGTTTCAAGGGAGATTTCAAGGTTATTCGTCACCATTTTCGCCTCGAATGTAAATGGTAAGCAATGTTTAAAATGTGAAAAAACTAAACTAAGGTAGAAAAAACATGTCAACAGTACAGCAGACGCACGTTTCCAGCTGCATTCTCATGCAGATGTTCATATGTGCTAGAAAGCAAACAAACACACAAAAGACTGAAAAGAAGGGTGCACTTTTTAATTTGTTCCTGCCCTTGTGCAGTATCGATAGGTGTTTATGTTCAAAAGAATAACTGATCCGAGCACAGACAATCAGGAGGGGAAAAAAAAAATGCATCATACTCACAATGTAATTCCTTACATATCCCAGCTTTGGTTAAAGAGAGAAAGGAAATTCATTTAACTACAGTGTTTTTCGGGAGAAATTAGAACAAAACACCAATGATCAGTGTTGGCTGTGGCGATTCGGTGCAAGGAAGTCAGTCAAGGTTGAAAAGTTTGAAAGCAGAAGCTCTGGGTGAATGCTCAAGGTGTACGGTCAGTGTCGCGGTGTTGTTTTGCTTTATTGTGTGTCATATTTAGTTTTGTGTTGATGTTTACCCCTCCACCTCCACCTCCACCCCCCCCCCCCCCCCCCGGGGATCAACTATTCCTAGGAGAGTGTCAAAGTCATTCAGAGAGGTTGTGTGCCAAGCTGAGGACAAGTAAATTCTACCTTGTTTCTCTTGAAATAGGCCCTGCGGCAGGCGGCGAAGCACTTCTCGCTGCAGAAGCTCTTCAGCTCGCTCCCCATGCTCAGGGAATAGCGCTTCACGCCGACTTTCTGGCACCAGGCGCACATGATCTGCACGTTGGCCGCATCTTCATCTGGAACAGAGCATCCGACAGTGGAAGCGATTCAGGACGAAGCTCAGCTTTCTGGGTGTAATTTAATGAAGCTGGACAAATATTCAGCGTCATCTTTCTTAAAGTAAGGTGTGATGAAATTTCATTCGGCATATTTTTCAGCAGCAGCCTTTTTTTTTTAATGATACAGAAGGAGTAAAAAGAACTTTATTTTTCTACAATAAACTACATTTTCATAAAATCAACAAACCGAATCCAGTAAACGAACATTTAAAGCGATTGACAGCATCATTGTTGCTGTGCTGATTATCGCTGCAGGCCCCAAAAGAGTCGCCACTAGCTAGTAGGAAATCCTTGGAAAAAGAATGACTCAGATGATCAGAGTCATCGCTTTTCCCCAACAAAAGTACACAATATGATGCCAAACTGAAAAACTGGAAAGAGCGATTAATCGGCTCAAATAGAATGTTGCCTTCATCCAATAGAACTTCAATTAATTTTGCTGAGTGCAGGCAAAGAAAACATTTGTTCCTTGGCAAAATGTCGGACTCTGGACTCCTTTGCCAAGTTGTTTTTGGAGGGGAGTTTGCAACTAAATTAGCAGATACAATTGCACAACAGAGTCTGGTGTCCTCAAACACTGCATTTGTTTATGTCTATACGAGTTGCCCAGATTTCGTGTCATTTTCGATGATTTATGATTTCAAAGCAATTGCTCGGCTGACCCTGCTCCCCGGCCTCTGTCAAATAATTTGAAATACAACGGGGAGATGCCTCTTCTCTGGCTCGCTGCAAGCGCAGAGGAGGGCTCTGCTTCTGAGATCCCCTCCGGCTTCTCCCAATTATCACATTATGACGCCTCTGAGAGTGAGCAAATAGAGACACATTAGCATTTAACCTCCGCTCCCCTTTTTATCACACACAGTCAGGACTCGTCACCTCTGTTTGAGCTTAACGGATCTACAAGGCCATCCGATTTTAAGGAAAAAACGTACTCACAGTGGGCCTCATTTATGAACTGTACGTATGGCAGAAAACTGCCATTTCCAGGCAAGGCTCGGCATTTATCAATCTGGACGTGAGCGTACGATCCGCTCAGGTCTCACGCCAGCTCTGACATCGTGGACGCAGGTTAGAGCCAGTGTGGATTCGTGGTGCAGCGCAGCAAAATCATAAAAAATGTAAAAATAACGAGTAAACAAACCTCAAACTGGTCCTGAAGCACAGGCAGCCACACATTCCGTTCAGATAAATATATCTGTTGTTTACGGAAGCGTTTTGCTTCACCTGATAAAATCATTTTCCTGAGAAATTCATTTTTGGTTTGTTTTTCGGTGTAATTATTTCTGTTTTTCTGATATAATTTCTTTCTTTTTGTCTGTTTGTTTTTTTAATCAACCTTGTCCTTTTTGTCGAAGTAAATGTTTTCTGTGTTTTCGTGGTCGTTGACAGAATATCTAATAACTGGTGGAGCTGCCACAGATCAGCAGCGGTGTTTCAACGGTGCGCGCACACGCGTGACCGTGTCAGGGCAGCAGCACGTCTGCTCGTCCACGGCGGCGCTGCTCCCTCCGCTGTCATCGCTCTCCGGACAGCGTTTTAATGGCTACTTTAACACCAGTTTTCGCGTCCTTGTTTAACCTCCACCTCAGACGCGAGGGGAACAACTTCCAGCTCAAAAACGTTTCGTTTCTTTCTCAGGTTTCTCCTCTCAACATTTGCCATCAGTGGGCGGAGCCTCTGAAACGTGAAGATTTAAGGGCGGAACATGTTAATGACCATCGGTTTCAGCATTTATCAAGACCCGCTGAGTCGCACGCTGGGATTGGCCATATGCAAAATTTTCAGGAATCGCACGTGCGTCTTTTCATACCACAACCCCTGCACACAGATCTGTGCACGTTTCTACGCTAGATTGATAAATGAGAGCCAATGAAGAAAATAAGCCCCTGGTGGTAGAGAGGTACATTGCAGTAATGACAGAAAAGAAATAGTTTTTGGCTCTCCAAGTCCAGCGACTCACATCAACTCACATGCACACATTTGCATGAGGAGGGAAAAAAAAAAGCCCGTCAGTAATTATGCAGCCTCCATATACCACATGCCACCACCGTCTCCCGTACCTGCACCTCAAAATGTCCTTTGTCGGATTTTGCATGGCGCATGAATAATTCAGGGTATGTATGAGCGTGGGGTCGGGCGGGGTGGAGGGAGTTGAAGGGTGTGTGGGCCGGGTGGTGGGTTGGTGTTGGGCTTTAAGTGGGACCACACCATCTGTTTCCCCGCCTAGGCAGGGCCAGCGGGACTCCTCTTGGGTGATGCCAAAACAGCTCCTTTCCTCCATCGGGGTGCACCAGCCTCCTGCACTACAGCAGACGGGAGGGATAATGAAGCCCACTGTCTGGATGAGGAACACCGACGTTCCCTCAGAGAGCCGATGGGGCTTTATTGACACTTGGGCAGGTGGAGGAAAACAAGGTGTACAGCAGGTAGCTCGCTCATTAGTCGCATGTCGCTGTCTGCTTAAGGGGCATTCAGGCTAGCGTAAAGGCAAAAAGCTTCCACCCCACTGAAACATTCAGTCTGTTTCATGTCCGTGAAGTGTTGCTACATTAGCGATTGTATTGATGGAATAAATATATTGGTTTCTATCTGAGACATTGCCTGATGCGTGTCACCAAAAACTGTGTTGAAAAGTTGACTTTTTCAAGCTTGAAGGCCGATCCTTAATCATCAAATTAGAGATAATAAGAGTTAAGAGTTTAAAAAAACGGCAAAAGTTATGGGTTGTCATCTAAATTTAATCTCAAACTAGATTCCTTTGTCAGTATTAGGGCTGATCATAAATAACATCAGGAATGGAGTTTTAAAAATGTTCCTTCTTTTCTTGGTCGACTCTTTTATGTCATTTTATCGAGCCGCCAGCAAGATGAATGCATTGAAAACACAAAATGTCGACTTTTATGGCAGCAAAAATGTAGATATTCCATTCTAATACAAACTCCTCAAAACTGTAAACTGTATTTATGGGTAATTAGTTTCGCAATGTCGGTTTTGATTCCTATTTTCTGTATTTGCTGGCTGTTACTCTGACTTCCTCCACAAACACGATCTGCCAAAACAACTTTTTTTTTTCCTCAAATGTGTGTTTTTCCAAGCAGTGTGTGCTCTCTACCTGCAGGGGGCTTGATCAGCGGTGGGGGGATCATGGGCACGACGATGGGCAGGTTGCCATGTTCTTTGGTGCTGGGCGTGGAGCTGGACGCTCTGGTCAGGGGCTCCGGGACTCCGTTCCTTGAGGCTGGGAAAGATTGGGAACTGTTGGCTCGATCCGGGGAGGCGTCGCCGCTCTCGGTTGACGGTGGCAGTCTTGGCAACAAGTTTTCTAGATGAGGAGAAGGAGCAAAATGAGGAGGATGACACAAATATGACTCTAAGTACATGCTTTTGTGGTTAACCAGTCTGAGGAACGTTAACTAACATGCATGCTGAATTTCAGCATTGTGTTGGTGTGTTGCTCTGCCCCCAAAATCTGATAATGTTTGTTTTCTATTTACAAAAAACAACAAAACTATATGCCTAAAAACTGTGTGGGTGTTGAGGGTTCGAGTAGATGGACAGTGTTAGTAACAGGCAAGCAGTCCATCTCTCATCATAGTGTGTGTACATTTGCTAACAATTATGCCTCAGAGATATTCTACACTTTCTCAAACGCCACCCACTTAAAACTTAACATAGCAAAGAATATTAAAAAAAAAAATGTCTAGTTTTATAGTCTGTTTGAGAAGCCTCCGTCTGATCAACCATTAATGATACAAATGTGCTTGTTCCACTTTTTTTTTTTTTTTAACTTCAAATATATCCTGTAAGGCTGCGCTGCCTGGTTTAAATCAGCACAACCAGCCTGTGCAGCGCTCTGCGTTCGTACCTTTAAGGACAGAGATGTGCTGTGGCGTCTCCCCCAGCTCCAGATTGTCAGAGTCTCTCAGCTCCACCTTGTCGTAACCGTACCAGCCCAGCAGCTCATTCATGGTGTTTTCTGCAAAGCTCTGCCCCACACACACACACGCGCACACACACACACACGCACACACACACGCGCGCACGCACAAACACACACACACTGATTTGGTGAGACCAAAAACAAAAAAAACAAAACTCTATTTATAACATGCTTGTTCTAAACCAGGGGTGGGCAATTCTTTAGCCTGGAGGGCCACACAGGGTTGTAGATCTTGATGAAGGGGTTGGCCAGGTGGGGCAGGAAACTAACCCCCCAATGAGGGTCAGAGGTTAGCTAAAAATCCTGCTTGATGGACTGTTGACTGAGATAATGTGTTGAGCCTGTAAACTGGTCCAACTACAGATGGATGATGAAGCTCCAGATGATGTTTGGCCCCGCCTTCTTGAGAGGACATGTTAGCATGCTAGCTGAAGGGGGGGTCTGGACCTTTTTCTAACCAATCAAGCTGACGACCCTCTTCATTTGGCTGTTGGAGAAATGATTGTGAAGGCTCTGGGGGCCGGATTCAATAGTTCATCAGTGGCCCCCGGGCCTCAGTTTGCCCACCTCTGTTCTAAAAGCAAATTTTACAATTCTCTGGCACTGTTGCGAGGCCTTAATTGAAGCCTCGACTTTGAGATGACTTCCTCTCGTTAGAAACATTTTGTCGGATAATTAGGTAGACATATGCGGCTGCTCATAATTTGCCATAAAGAAAACCACGTTGCAGGAGTCTCCACCAGAACTTTTTCCGTGAGGACAGGTCAAGCTAATTGGAGGCAAACCAGCTAGATGCTGCATGGGGTGAAGTGGAGAAACTAATGGCTTTTCTTTTAGCACAATAAATGAGGAGATGCAAGCGAAAAGTTAGACAAGACCACAATTATTGAATCACAGTATAACTCATGTTATATCTTACATTCATCAGAGCTCGCAGAGAAATTTATTATATAAGTTTCCATTTTAACTTGTCCTTCCTTCTATTTTTTACAGCGTTTGTTGTGTTTAATGATGCAAGCCATCGCTGGTCTTTTCTAAGCAATGATGGATAAATGCAGAACTTGAAGAAACACAGCCTCTGGCTGATAATTAGAAAACCATTACCACTCATTGCTTAAAACCACTGTCATATCTGTTCTCTGTAATTATGATGCAAGCAGGCGATTAGCTCAGTGCTGGAAACAGGGCGAAAAACGGCTCTCCTGACGCTGCGGAGCAGTAACAAGGCAGATTAACGATATTAAGCATCTTTAACGGTGGCTGGAAAGAATGTTTGCTTTGTTGCCTTGTTACTGTCCACTTGTTGATTCCATTATTACTTGTTTTATTTCACCCTGCCAGGTCTCCAGTTATCTGAAGCACCTAAGAAACACCATCCTTCTTGTATATTGTGAAAACATACAGAAAAGCCCTTGCTTTAATGCTAAGAAGTGCTGTGTACATAAATTCATGAAAGTCAATGTGTAGAAATGACAAATTGCCTTCTGGTTGAAAAAAAATGTTATCGTTCAATAAAAACATGATAATAAACTTCTCGTTGCGTACACAACAGCAAATATGACAATTCCATAAACAGAAATAGTGTGATGGTGTTTCCACCTGCACAGGAATGCAGAGTGTTGTTCAAATATGAAATCTACGTAGGGGAGATCTAAAATGAATTCCTCCACAGAGGCGACGTCCAGAAGAGTCTGTCAAAGCAAACGGTGGGTTTTCAGCGCACATCTCTGAGCGGGAACATCAGGCACAGTGTTGATTCGCTTAAACCTAAACTAAACAACAACGATTCAAAGGTTCCTTTGGAAACAAGCAGCAGCGGCTGACTGGGACTGGGACCGTTACTGGTGTGGAAATGAGAGTCCCCTCTGCTTAATGGGAGCATTGGTCATTAGGGCTGCTAACCGCTGCACTGATGAATACACCCGAGGTTTTTACCCAGATATGGTCCCAGGTAGGGGGCCTGCCATGGCCACAGCGGCCTGTGCCGTGTTACAAACCTTTGAATGCAAACCTGCGCGTGAACTCAGACTGGTTCTCCACTGGTGACCGCCTGACTGACAGCAGTCGTTAGTCCTCGTGACTAAATAAACATATAGATGCACGTTAAGGCTAAACATCAGAGGCCGGCTTTCAAAGCTCTGGGGGAAAGAGTGAAGTGAGTCTGTCTGAACTTTATCCCCCGCTACTGTCAGCCATAACACACCGCTGACTGGTAAGTAGACTGAAACAGCAAACTCATGGTAGGAACACTCTGAAAGATACATCACGTCATGCTTATTTGAAGTGCCCCTCGAGGACCCTGTTGTTGCCTTCATTTAGCGTATAGCCAGATTGTATAGGACATTTTAATATGTTATCTACCAGAAATACGTTAGATTTTTACTCACTCAAAGTACAAGACAAGTAAACACATTTTATCAACCAGAAGTGCGTCCTTAGGTTGCTTAATCACTGAAGGTGCACCGTAGATGACACTGTATCGCCTTTAATCAGAATAAATGGACATCAGTGATTCTAGGGGGCACTTGATCATGAAATAAACTTTTACTTTTATTCAATAACCGTTTATCACATTTCCTCTATGCGTGCTACAGGTTGGTTAATCGTGTTGGGTATTTTTTTTTTTCTAACCGAAGCACACTTAAGGGGGCACTTTATCACACTGTGTGCAAAGGAAGGGCACCTCAGAGGGAACCACGATTATCTTTTATGCCGCCTGAGGTGCACCTTCATTGGCACATTTTCTCTTTTATCAACCAGAGGTGCATCTAGGGCATCTGGCACCTTAACCTGTGGTGTCAACTGGGCCTGCACTCTAGGGCACCTTACCACGTTGTTGTGCCCTGAAATTCACTCTACGGGTAGCACTGTCTTACCTTCCGCATAGAACAGGGTCGTCTAACCTTTCGCTTCCACCTTATGCTGCTCCAGGCCGAGGTTACTGGGGTACAGAAACTCACCTCGTTTATCTATCTTTGCATGTCTTCCGCTCCTCTCCGTTTGATAACACCCTTTCTGGTGTAGTTTTGCATCAGTCTGTCCCCCCTTCTCCCTCTCTCTGTGTCTCTCTACAGGTATCGCTGACTCCATAGCTGCGCACTAACCTGCTGAGTGGCTGTTGTTGGCTGCTGTTTGCTTTGCCCAGACAGAAGACCGTCGCTTCTGCTACGGTGTGCAGAAGTGGTGGCATTTAGACTAAAGATGTAATAAATGGAGAACGACAGGAGCTATTGATCTGTTTGTTATAAAATACCCCTGCGGTGCCGTGGTCAATAGGTAAACGACGTGCAAAGGTGGCAGGGCACAGTTCAAGTCAATGACATCAGTCAGAGCACAGCAAACGTCGGGTTCCGTCTTCATTTTAACAGTGGACAACATCAACACTCAATTATTTATTTATTTACTAGCGGGGGGGGGGGGAGTTCAAAGAAAAGCTCATGTTTACAGAATTGACAACAAAGTCTTATCTCCTTAAAGTCGAAATGGCATGATCTAAAATTGAAAAATGGCCTGTTGCTATTAAAGTCATGTAAATCTCTCATCCTAATATAAATACAGTCATTGATTGTTTTGTTTCGTGTTGTTTTTTTTAACTCATGGCTCTGGATTCCTGGCACTTCGGGTTTGGGTGAGCAGCAATAATACAGATGTTCACAGTTTGTCAGTCTTTCTAGTGCCTCATGTACTACCTGCACTTTAAACACTAATAAGCACAATGTGTGTAGCAGCAAAAAACTGAGTGTAAAAATAAAATCATGACATTAATTCCTCATGCTGAAATTAAAGCTTCTGCTGTTTTGAACAGCCGAACTATGACGTCCTTGGTGTGCTGTAATCTAGTTGAACAGTTATTAAAGGGATATTACTGCATTTCAGTTACACAGTAACATCATTAGCATTTGAATGTTTGGGGATGCTACACATTGTTATTACACGTTATCTTCAAAAGGGCCATTTTAGGTTCAACACATTTGAACTAATGCTAAAGTCAAATTTTACAGTAAATAATACACGAGTTATATTTAGGGATTCACAATAAAGTTCAGTTTACTCTTAAATTCTTTTTCCAAATATAAGTAGTCTTGAAAAATCAAATAAGGGAAATTATGTGTGGTTTTCTCCCGAAAAAAGGCCATTTATTCCACTACAAAGCCGAAGATCTCGTGTAGCGAACTTATATAATTTTAATTATAGGTGCCATCGGTTTCTAAATGATCCTGCCTCTTCTAATGCATTTGCAAGATCTATATATCTGACCCGTCATCAGCTGATTAGTTGGGTAGGTGGGATTTTAGCCTGCCAGCAGAAGAAACCATGAGCCAAGAATGATTAACTTCGGACACTTTTGCATCACCTGAAGAACAATGAAAGAGGTGTCGTTTGGGAGCTAATTAATGATCCTAACAGAAGTGGATAATGATACAGGTAATGTCACTGAAATCCCACTTCCTTTAGTAAAACCCAGTCCGGACCAGTAGGCCTTGTGGGAATGATGGTGGTGGGAATAGGATACCTTGCGGGCAGAAACCAGAGCAGGTCTCTGTACACTGTGATAACATTCCCAAATCAGCACGCCAACTTTCCCTTTGCCTCCTCCTCCTCCTCTTCAACTTTTCCACTCCCCTGCTCCCTCTCTCCTCCTCCTTCTCCTCTGCTTTCATTTCCTCCTACTTTCCCTGATATGTGATCTAGCAAAGACACTCCGGTTACAGTTTTTACAGCGCTGTATACATTCCTTTCTTCCCTGTTTCTTACCCCACTCTGCAGCCTGTCGTATCCCCTCCACGCTCCCTTCTCCTTCTGCTTGATTACTCACCAGGGCTTATTTTACAGTGGCACACATTAAGTAGCCAGATGAAGGAAACACTGTCAGACTGTTTGCTTTTTCAGAGGAGTGTGATCCCTCACAAGGGCACATTGTGTGTCTTTTTTCCTACAACTTTGGTCTGAAATATTAAGGATGAAGCGAACAAACTGGGTCTTTTCGCTCTGACTACTTGAAACAGAAGCTTTCTCCAGAGAAAAATCCTTACTTTACTTTCCTTGAAATATTTGCTGTTTCTTTTTTTGTTTTTTTTTTGCATTCAGAGCACCCTCCTGGCCACAGCATTCGACATATCAAACAATCGTGGTACTTATTGTTCACACAGTGTGAACAACTTTCTCTCTCGAGACATCACGTTTATAGCGACGTTGTATAAAATGATGCGTTTATAATCCTGCGCTTTTCGATCTGCAGATATGCGTTTTGCTCAATTCAATTTGCTAAACGTTTCTGTGCAGTGGCAGATTAAATTGCATGAGCTCTACAATCGAACTTGTTTAGCCTTTGAAAGTGCTTTGACACCTTAACCACAGCTGCTGCTTCATTTAGTAGCTTCGTTGGGTATTGATGGAGACACTGGAGTTGTCATGGAAGAGTGTTGCCTTTCCGTGTGTACCACAGACTCTAGCTAGTGTATTTCACATTGACTTTTAAATTCAAGGGCTTCTGATGTGCTTATTTGGTCAAGTACAAGGTCAAATTTCAAGACGAAGGCACAGTTTGCAAATCGGAATGATCAATTAAGCTCTTTTCATCATGTGAAACATGAGAGTGCTCCCAAAAATTACAATCTGCCCAAGTATCATGCACATAAGTTTGCAATAAATGACTTTTTTTTTCTTCTGGTTGGTTTCTGAAAAATTCTGCATCATTATTACGCCGTTAAGTGACATTTCTTCCATGGCAACCGAGTGACATATTTAATGAATCACACTGTGCCTAATAAAATGAATTTACATTTCTTTAAGTGAAATTTCTCTGGAAGGTCTAATCCATTTTAGATAGCGAGCATGGACAAAATAATGCTTAATTAAATGCATCTTTGTTGAGTCCACTCCGAAAAGCTTGATATAATTGTTTGGTTACTCTTTTCCCTCATTGCGCCGTGATTATAAAGAATACATCATTGTTATGTCATCATCATTTTTTTTTTCTTTATTACAGTAACAGAATATGCGGAGGAACGTGAACGCAAAAACACAAAAAGCCTTTATGCCATGCGAGGCTGTTTCAGGACTTAAAGCTGTGCAGCACTTTTATTCAAAAAAATAAAAAAATATTCCACAATAATTCCACAATGAGAGATTGTCGCCACCTGCATGTTTCAGTGCATTTGTATTTCCAGCCTAATGTGTACCAACAATGAAGAGATGAAGACAAAGCAGATGCAGCCTGTCTCTCTCTCTCTCTCTCTCTCACACACACACACACACACACACACACACCACTTTCCTTTCAACACAATGAAGCGCTCGGAGATCAGCTAAGGTCTCACATATCACAATGAGAAGCGAGCGAAAAGGGTAAAGATGGGGGGAAATACAGTTGTGTCGAGCGCGTAAAGCTCACGGACGCACATCTGGATAACACGCCTCTGGGCAGCTGGGCAAAACACACTTAAACACAGGACGCACGACCTCGACTATGTCATGCACCAGCACGAACCCACGAATGCATCGTGGACAATCAAGTGCTCCGTACTGATTTAAAGTAATTATGCAGACTGGTGGCTCCGCGTCGCGCTGTGGTATAACAGTATTAATAGTAATAGTAGAGCCACTGTTGACGCCTTCACTGACGCGCTGGATTTTCCATTAACTCCGGGCAAGCTATAGAAGGTAGACCAAACAGTTGTTAAATATATCACATACAGGGCGACTACACCGTCTTCCCGTTGATTCAAAACTTAGTAGTAAAGCAGCAGCGGCGGATGGATGCCGCATCTATTGTGCGCGGTGGCACTGGCGAGGTGCGCAGTTCCCGTTCAGCGTGGATGGGAACAGAAGTGAGCAGAAATTGAGACATGAAAGTTCGACTGAAATGCTCCACGTTTCTGTCATGTCTATCTCCCACCGAGGACGCCTGGCTCCACAGACACACACATGCGCCTCACCGCCACTCTGCTTCCACACGCGTAATCACAGGCAAACTGGAACCCCCTCCACCCCACACCCGCCACCCCCCACCTTTTTTTTTTTTTTTTTTTTTTTTTTTTTTTTACCTTCATCTCTTCGTTTATCTCCCGTTTGACTGGGTGAGCTGGTTTTCTGCTTCTCTTGTTTTCCGGAGGTCTGCCTTCTTTCTCCGTCTCTGCCATGTTTTCTCTGTAATACTTCTGTCAATATTTGCGGCGGGGACCGGAGCGGAGGGGGGTGAAAGAGAGACGGGAAAGCCGTTTACAGTTGCCAGACGGCGCTTGTCTTGCAGCTTCTCAGCGGCCCGTGTGACGCTGGCGATGCCGCCGAGGGCTTGTGGTACCCGGCTAAGTCAGCCATCTTCCGCCCGTATCTTGCGCGGTCCGTACGCCAGTGGTGATCCGCCTGTGTGTGTCAAAGAAGAGGTTGAGTGAGGGGAAAAAACGAGACAGGGGGAGGGGCGTCCGCTGAAACATTATATGACGCGTTGGTGAGCAGAGGTAGGCTATTTCTTCTCGCTTTCCCATGAAGCGCAATCAGAGCAGCCACATCCACTTCTGCACCCTCATGGTTAAAGCATGCAAGCGGCAAGCAGGTGCTCACACAGCGTCCCAGTCCCGCTGTGTTCTCCGTGGTGGGGTCCACAATCCGCTGGTGGCACTTGTAGTCACGTTTTATACGCTGCAAAATGACAGCGTCAGCCTGGAAATCCCAGGTAAAGGACAGCTAGCTGCCATGCTCAAGGATGTCCCACAGGATGCTACTTGTTACCTTCTCAGCTGTGTGCGAGCGCAAGAATGCAGTATGGTGGCACTTTTCTAAAGACACTGGAATTTCTCTTTACATTTCTCTACATTTTTCTCTACAATTCCGCAGGGCCGGTCTTTGTCCTTCACAGTGTGAGGTCCTTAACCGTAATCTATTGCTGTTGCTTTAGGCAACACTATGCACCTGTCTCACGCAGGAATGCCATGAAAAGGCAAACATGAGGACCAAAGGACGTGCTGGGCTTTGACCCTTGGTCTTCTAATGATCAAGGCCAAGGGGCTTTGATCACAAATCTACTCTACTACAGTATTTGTTTACTGCCACTCTGTACATTACTCTGTGTTCTTTACTACGGATATCGCCTGAACTCAACTTTGAGACTGCTATCTCTCTACTTTCCTGCACTTGTAACCATTTAAGCTTCGTGCCCAACCACAGAGCTGTGGAAAATGCAGGAAAAACCCGTTGTCTTGTTAATGCCGTCTGACCAATAGCCCATCCCAGATAGTTAACCAGAAAAACCAGGCCTCTCTTTCCAAGCACCGGGATTCTCTAACCGGAATCATAGTCACAGTCAACCAGCAATCCTTCCGCTGAGGCTTACCTTCGATTTAAACAACAAAACATGAAAATTTGGATTGTCATCTTGCCACAAAGAATAAGTAACTTAGAGCTAACGGTTACAGTTAGAATATTAAAGTTATTACACTGCATAATTTAGACAGATAATTATGAACTTTGCTGTCTTTAATTAATTGTTCTTTTTTTTATTTTGTGATAAATCATTTTACACAAATAAGATCCAAAATTGAATGTGTGAAAATGAAATGATTCTGGTAGTTGTCGGGAATGGCAGATGAATTCTGTCGGGCATGGATTTTACCTGTTCCATCTGTGTGCGGTAATGTTCCATTCTGATTTTCACAGGAATAACAATGAGTTGGCGAGCAGAGAGGCACTGACAGTCCTAAGCTGTGCGTGGCATTGTGACACCCATTTGAGCTGGGAGATCAGTAAGAACAAAAGCTGCATCTACTGAGTGTTACACAAAACTATCCCATGTTGCTGGCATCCCATTATACAGATTTTTTTTTTTTTTCCAGCCAGCTCTGCAGCAACAGCACTACAATAAGATGGGTAATGATTCAAATTTGATTGAAATTGCAATGTGTAATACATGACGAGGTGATGGCTTTACTCTTATTATATTTGCAAAAATAAATGGCATGGCCATTTATTATTTACCTAGTTAAAAGAGTGAGCCCTTGGGCTGATAACAACACAATGAAGGACCATTTTGTGCATAACGCATCTGTTTTACAGCCGATTCAGCAAATGACGGCAGTTTTATGTTATTCAAGTTATTTGTCTTTTTAAGGAGAGCAGACATAAACTAAATATGGAACTTTGTGCAGTGGAACACTTAACTGAAGAAAATCATAAATGTTGTATTACTAAATCATCACATCACAGGATGTTGGATGGTGTGTAAGTCATGTCACAAAGTGCCAAAACCTTTATGTTGCTCACATTAAAATGTACCATGCACAGAAATGTTATTTTGGATTATATTGATTAAAATGCTGGGGAAATGTGTAAAAAAACAAAAAAAAAAAGAAATGTCTTAAACCTTAATTTTATAAAAGTTAACATCTATTTAAGCTTTTGTTTTTCTTATACATTTTTCCGGAAATGACATCGACAGGTCTTTTACGACGTAACGTATTACGTGATTAAAGATGGCGACTCCCAGTAGCAGGTCGTGTGTTGTGAAACATAGCCAGTAATTTTAAGAATAACAGTTCTATTAGGGGAGCAAATGCATTTTTTTGGAAAACGACAAGCATGCTGCGTTATCTAAAGTCGTGTCACAGTGTTACCAAACAGTCTTGGGATTCTTTTTTCAAACATAAGTTGGCGTGAATGAGACTTGGAGGAACAATATAGAAAACATTACAGTCGGAAGGAAAATGTTGCGAGCTACATGGTCACGGCTACCTCGCAAGGCTTTGTGCAGACGAGGACAGAGACCACTGAGTCTGTTCTCTAGCCCAGGACCCTCTAACTGGAATAAAGTGGTCTCTGACGCAGAGAAGATCGTCGGATACCCTACCTCCTTCATAAGCCTCCGATGCCTGCTCAGTGATGAACTCAGTAATGTTGCCATGCATGTCAGGAAGCTGGTCAGGACGCAGCACCCTTTGCTCAACACTGCAAGGTACCGCTTTTATCAGGTTTCTAAGGGCGTAAACCCAACTAACGTTATCCTAAAACGTCTGGGCATTTTTAAATCCATGGTCTTAGAATGCTAAATCTGGCAGTTCCTCATTGGACCAATAGAGATTAGAAATGTATACTCCAAAAGCTTCAGGTCCTTAACTTTAATACATATTCTATTGTTAAATAAGATGATTTGATTAATGGTCAGTCTTTTTTTTAATGTAAACACATAATTTTAGTACAATCCTTTTTGGAAACTAGTGAGATTTTTATTTTTTAGTGCATCATTCAGGAATCATTTAGCTAATGAATGGTGAAAATATTGGTTTCTTTATACTTAAACACATTTGTATTTGTTGATGTGCCAGTGAGAGTCAAGGCAACCCTAAAAAAGACACCATCTTAATAATAGAAGATGTTGTTTCTAAACTTTGCCTTTTAGTCTTAATGCTATTTCCTACTAGGTTTGTTTCACCATAAGTAGCAGCCTGTTATATTATGTTGTTCCTTATTAGGCTTATTTACTTTTTATAGTTCAGACTTGATATGACTTGCAAATGTTGCAACCTGTTCCAACACCGAGGAGGGTCTTTCAAATTATTACATGCAGTGTTGATTTTGGCCCTTTATTTTTAATACACAGCTATGTGAGGTTCAGTACTGTGGTTCTTTGCTAAAAAATATATATATATTTTATTTTGACAGCTGACAAATGATTCATCAAATCTGAAAACAAGTGCACTGCTTGAAGTAAACTGTATTTACTACAATTGGCACATTCAATGTGCCAATTGTAAATGAAAACTGTAAATGAAAACTGTTCAAACAAGCCAGTTTTTTTTTTTTTTTACAGATACCAAAATCTACCCATCTGAATTTTTTTTTCTTTTGTCTTTTACACGGTCGATGCATGATCCCTCAAGGGATCATTTTGACAACGTAAAACTGAGGGTGTGCCTCAGCGTTGCACTTGTTGCCTGTGATTGTAGAGACACCAGAATATTTTAGAATATTATTTGTATATGTGTGAAGCTTTTGTTATCAGCTACAGTGATGCATTTCATAGAATTATAGTGTTGAAGCTTCTCTCACAAAAAAGCTCTGCGTATAGTATCGTAGTAAAAATGCCCGCGTTCCGCCTGATACTTATTTCTAACTTATTGCTAACCTTCCATGTATCCCATCACCTAAGACAGATTAATTTTCTTTATCCAAGAATTCAAAAGCTAATAGAACAAGACAAGAGAGTTGTCAGACTCAATCCTGCCATGCTGATGGTTGTGTTGGAAACAGGAGTCCAAGGGTGTAATAACCTATACCCCTAAATCTGATAGGACAATCCATTTGGGTGTTGTAGGCGGTGGGAGCAGAACTCTTGACAGCCTGACTCCTCGCTGTCAGCTTGGGTTGGCTGGTTCGTATTTCCCACTGTGTCTCTGCCTTAGACATGGGGCAGATAAAAATATCCACAATAGCAGACAGGCAGACCCTCGTGGAGTTAGGTTTCAGTCTTTTATTTCCCTTCATTCTCAAAAACTGCAGCTCAGCTAGCTCTGTGCTGCAGTGTGGAGTTACAGCGAGGGGACGGCAGCCCAGGAGAGCAAACTTCACGTGCTCTCTGGACAGTCCTTGACTTCAACCATCACGTCAGCAGTCGCGCACATCTATGTCACTAAAGTTGTATTTGTTGTTCATAATGTAATACAACAGCTGATTAATGTGCTTAGCACTACATATCAAACACACCAGGACCCATAACTGCCTGAAGTTTGTCCAAATGGTAAAGCTTAAGCGAGTAGTCAGGACTGAACACTTAGAAATGACATGAACTTGTACCTATTTATTCGGAGCTGCAAAGCCTTATTGGCCATGTTAAAGGTGTGACTGACAGGCTCTTTCAGTGCAGACTGGTCAAACGGAGACATTGAAGAGTGTAGATTCAGGGTGAGCAAGGTTCATGATATCCACTGAAGCAATTAACTTGGCAAGTTTAGGCCTACACATACTGTATATGTTGGTTCTGTTTTTCTGTGTTTACATGTCCCAACTTTGTAAGGAGAGGGGATCGACAGTGTAAGAATCAATATATTTGCTTTAGAGTGGGAGCAACTGAATGAATAGATTTGATCTGGACATGCAAAAGATGTGATTATCTCAGATTAGGGTTTTAGATTTGTGAATCACGAGTGTAGGATGAAGTCTCAAATTCTGTTATGATGACTCTGGCTGGTTTGATCTTGTGCAAGAAGGTTTCTGGAAGGTTTCAGTGATTACATGTTTTAATGAGTCCAGAGCGCTATCAGAATCTGCTTCATTTAACCTGTCAATACTTTGAATCATACTGAAATAATTAAAATGGTTTCACGAGAGATTCTTTTTTTTTTCTGTTTACCAGGCTGCTTTTAGTTATATTTTGGACTTTTCATTTATTTCCTGTAGCTCATTGAAGGTCAGTTAAAGCAGGTCAGTGTGTGAGAGGGATCTAAGTTGAAGGGTGAGGTTACATGGAGTAGAGGAAGAAGGTGGAGGATGACGATTGTGGAAAAGAGGTGAAGACGTGCAAGTGCAAGCAGGTTGAAATGGGTGGAGAAACGTGTCAGATGTGATGTGTGATAAGAGTGTCTGCAGGGATGAAAGGAAATGTGCGCACGACAGTGGTGAGCCCAGAGATGAAGAGGTGGAGGTTCTGTCTGGGAGCGTTGCGGATGGATCGGATCAGGAATGAGCGCCTCAGAGGGCCAGCACATGCTATGATTTGGAGGGCAAGCCAGAGTACATGTATTTAAAGAGGGCATGAAGTTAGTTGGGGCAACCCCTGAGAGGAAGAGCCAAAATCAGAAGATTCATTCATTCATTCATTCATTCATTCATCGTGTGATGAAATGGCAGGAGTAGATCAATATGAGCCCATCCAGCTACAGTCATATTTGCTTGTGTTATCTGCAGCTGCTGCTCAGGAAAGACGGAGCTGCCGAATTCCTGTGCTGCAGCTGCAGACCAGGAGGCGTGGCGACCTGTTCACAACCCTTTAAAAATGGCAGAAGCCCATTCCTCTCTTTCTCTCTCATGCTCCCGGTAGCCTTCGCTGTTGCTCGCGCTCCCCCATCCCTTTGCGAAAAAGGGCGTTTGTGATTGATTGATGTGTGCCGGTGTGGATGCTGACATAATATTAATCATGTGCAGCCCTCTGGCCGCTGGTTTACCTCCTGGACTCCCCAAGATGAGAGCGGCTGCAGAGTTTTTATTCTCTGCCGAGCAGGTGATGTGTCTCTTTAGGATCTGTCCTGCCAGAGGGTCGGATGGGTGTCAGCCTACTTGTCTCAAGTGAGAAGGAATGTATGGTGACAATAAACACTCCAAACAGTTGTGCTTAAAATAGGCCCGCAGAACCTCGAGTGAAATGTTTTGTGCTGTTTTCATAAAGGAACCACTGCATTTGTACTGTCATCCCTGCATTCTCATTTCTGTGTGGCCCTTCCTCCCCTCATTCCCTCCCTCTCTCCTTCCTTTATCCCTCACTTCCCCTCTCTCTCTTTCTGCTTTGCACATCTCCCCCTGTGGTGCAGAGGTGGGTCAGAGAAGACGGGGGTAGGAGTGGTGGGCTGGTGTCTGGGCATGGAGCAGAAGGAGGCGTGACTGCCTGTCTGCCTCGGAGCCCTTAACGAGAGTATGATTCATGGCACGAGGGGCTCCCAGAGGGACAGGATTAGAGGTGCTCTGTCTAAACACTCCCCGGAGACAGGACACAGATATTTAATCTGCCCCCCACACCAGCAACTGCCATTGGTGTGTGTGTTTCCTGTTTTATACTGGATTTTTGTTGCATGCGGCACTGCTGAAATTAATGATGTAGTATCAAATTCTTGACTTTCTAGTGGGAGGTCGGCTAATGTAGCATTTTGCAGTCATCAGAGTGGAGAATTTAGCATCTACAGAATCAGATATTTTCAGAAATTAAAGGACATAAATACTGGCTTTCCCAGTGGGTTGTTTGCTAATATGATCACTATCAACATAAAATGGTAAATACGCCATTGTCGTTTTTCAGTGCTCTGTTTATTTTCTGCTTTTGATTAATCTAGTTATTGGCCAAACCATATTTTGACAACCACTACGATTAGACGCCACAGTTAAGCCCTGATCGGATCTTCCTGTTACCAGTAGGTGGTGCTATAAGTGAATATTGCTGTGTGTATTTGTTTAGGCCAAAACAATCAAACGTGACCTTTAACCCTGATTCCTTGATGTATTCTAGATTCTAAATGTAAATTACGAGCCCTGAAAATGTCAAAAATCCGTCCAATTGAATTGGCGGTTCTATTCAAAATGACTGACTTCCTGTGGGACTTCCTGTGGCTCCAAGAGACTTTTGTACACTTTAGGATGTCACGTAAACCCAGCCAAATTTCATGTATGTGAAACCGTATCGGGGGCCCTCGCGATCACCTGTATGTAGGTGGTGCCTTAGAGCTATCTTTGCACTGTCATGTCTGCGACTTAGATTAAATATATCATTTCTCACCGGACCAGGAGCACCTAGAAAATATTTGGAATGTTTTTTGGCACGTTTCAGCCCTCAAAAAGGCAGTTATTTTGGTTAAGAATAGTTTAAAATACAGAAAAAGAAGAAAAAAGCTGAAGGCCTCGTGCCAGTCGGTGCACTGTCCCTAATTCTATATTATATTACTGAAGAGATAGGCATATTAAAAGCCCATGATTTGATTGTTTTCATCGAGGCATGTTTTAATTTGTGATTTCTCTTTTGCAGAGGCTTTGTCTTTGACAGCAAGAGCAACCTTCAGATGAGGGGTCTGATCGTACTGCTTTTGTCGAAAGCCGCAGGGCCGAGCCGCTCAGCTTCAGGCCTCCTCCCCCAGGACATGGTCAGCGGCATCTACCCAAGGTAAATGCACCAACTCTGGGTTTAATAACCTGAGAACACCGTGTGTGTGCGCGTGTGTCATCAAAGTCTTGATCCATCAGATGTCGATTAAGGCAGCAACTGATTTTCCTCCACTCCCCGACATCTGTTCCACTTCCTGAGCATTTCTGCTTGTTTGACTTTACAGCCTCAGATGGGGCATGTATCATCATCAGCAAGACGCGCTGATGAGTCTCCTTTTGCTGAAATTTTCCCTCAAGCCTGCTGTTAAGCAGTGAAAAATGGAAACGCTTTTGTGGTTACTAGGGAGCTAATTGGTTAAACCATATAATGGCCTTGAGGATTTCCTTCAAATGCTACACAATCTGTAAATTACACTCATGAAAAGAGATTTATGGCCGTACCATGTGTTCCAGGAAAATATTTCTTTCACAGCTTCCAGTCTTGCGCTCTCGTGTATTTCCTGCTTGGGAGAGAGCAATGAGCAGTAAACATTTGGGACATTTTTCAGAGCTGTAAATGTGCATGGCAAGCAGACCAAGAAAGATGATGCCACTTATGTCCCCGTTACATGCCTACTGAAGGATAAATATTGAAATAAAACCCTCTATCTGGTAATTTTATGTTGTCCTCTGTGGTTATTGTCCATATCAATTCCTGTAAAAGTACTTTGTGAATACGATAACTGAGAGTGTCAAAGATGAGCTTATTTGGCTACACACAACCAGGTTATAACTGCTTTGACTTCATAAAAGCCAAAAAGTTTTCAGAAGGTCACTTCAGCTGTTTATTTCCAACCCGGTTTTGACCTTAGGGGACAGACGGAAGCTGCGATCTAACAACTTTGTTAACCACAGTTTCAAACACTGCACCACATTCAGGAGGAGCATCATTGATGGAGTTGTTTGCTGCAGCACAGAAGCACCACCTTGTCTATGTTTATGCTCTCTGAGTTATTTTGTGATAAAGGTGTGTGTGTGTGTGTGTGAGAGAGAGAGAGAGTGACCATCTGCATGGTAGAAATAACCTGATGAGCTGTTTAAATGCAGCCGGATTACCATTAGGTTTCAGTGTTTTAAGACACACGACACTGGTAAAGAGGGGTAGTGTCTACTAGTCTGCCAATACTATTTTGGTTGAGAGGGAAATAAATTATAGGGCAGATTTTTGTGATTTATTGTGTAGGCGTCCACCCTGCCTCAAATCCCGCTGACTAAGGATTCTATTCCTTTTTACCTCCCCACACCACCAGGACCTCACATCTAAGAACATTAACCACATGTCTCTTAATGTAACAAATGTAATGTGACTGGCTGATTAGGCATTTGCATTCATTTGCATCTTAATCCTTGAACCCAAGAATAAAGTGGAATTTAGAGAATAATTGGGGACTGGATTTCACTGGAGCTCCTGTACCCTTTATCAGTTATTTTGATTATTATTTAATTTGCAGTTTATGTGGTTTGTATTGAATATGCATATTTTAATTCAATATAGTGGATTCTGTAGGAAATTTTAAAAATGTATTTATTTTTTGACAGGGTTCTAATTTTTATTAAAACTGGCAGAACTGGTGAGGCTGCGGGGAAGAGCGAGCCACTTCCGGGGAAAGCTGCTGATCTTCCTTTCCAGGGATTCCACAGTTGTAACTGGGACGGTGTAGACAAGCAGGGGCCGGATGGAATGTTGAAAACATTCCTGAAAAGATTCCAAAATGTGTCGCCTATGAACAGCAAAGCCAGTTTTTGCCATCCCAGTGAGAAAAAGGTTGTATTGGTGCTGTGACTAAATTACTGAAGGTTACGCTGTAGTTTAGCAGTGGGATGCTGGCCTTTCAATAAGAAGTCTGTAGGTCTGTCACTAACTTTTTCACGTCCAAACATGTAGTTGCAACAGCATTTTTTAAACAATAACATATTTGCCACCTCTTCTTAGGGACTGGTATTTTATAGACATTTTCAAGGATTTGGCACCACCAGAGCAGCCACTCTCTGATGTAATTACACATCTTTAAATGTTAGATTCTGGTAAAGTGTTGCTGTGCTTCAGGGAGAACCTCAGACTGCTCGCTGGCTTCCTCACACTCGCAGCGTGCAGGTCGCAACTGGGATGTGACTGTGTGCCAAGTGGTTTCCAGAAGTGACTGCTGCGCTTGGCACGGCGGCTCGCCCTGCGTCTGAAAGGCTTCTTTCTTACTCGTAGCTGGAAGGAGGCGCGCGTGCAGGACAGCTTCTGTGCAGAAACATCCTCATATTAGAGGTAACTGGAAGAAGCCCGTGGAAACAACCGCGTCTGCTCTCAGTCAGCCGATCGGGGCCTGAGCAGCAGCCGCCCTCACACACTTACCTTGCGTCGCCAGGGCTGGATCACTGACTCCAACGTGCTGCATTCCCTCGCCAGCGTGCTACATAATCCAAACACACACACACACACACACACTGCACGACTCGATCACCTCACTTGCACCCTCTCTCTCTCTCCATCAGCAATCCTCCCACCTTTCCTGGGCTCATTAGAACCTCTGATGGAAGGATGGGGGGGCTCGAGGTGGGGCTGGTTTTTTATGGGGGGTGGGGGTGGGGGGTGGTGATTGAAACCTCTGGGGGATGTTCTCCTCCCTCTTGACAGGCAGCATTTGTAATGCATTTCCTACGCTCATGCCTGAGGCGACATGGATGGACAGACGGATGGCAGACATAGGGACAGACATGCCACGCGAGCGAGCGCGCACGAGAGAGCCCCTCTTAAAATCGCACAGGGACACACTCAGATTGGAAAGACTGCGTTTGATGGCAAGGCAGACTGTAGAAGGAGGAATACGAAACGGAACAGCCAGGACAAGGGGCGTGGTGAGGGGCGTAACAACTCTGCAAGATGGCATCGGTTGCTATGCAACTGGGCACCAAAGCTATTTATACACAAGGGGGCTGTTTTTTTTTTTTTTTTTCTTTTTTTTTTTCCCCCTCCCCAAGCTCTGCTTTGACTGATCAGGAGTGCTAGATTCGAGGCACTGCTTTAGCATGTGTATGCACTGGGGTTAAAATGATTTGGGCCCTTGTTCAAAATTCTGTGCAGTTCTAATGAATTGTAATTTCAGAGTATATACAGTCAGGCCTGAAATCATTTGGACAAAAAAATTTAAAAAAAGAAAAAGATCGTTTTCCCTGCGTACACCACCGTGCAGAGTTAAGGTGGCATTTACAGTTTAGGAATTATAATGTAATTATTTAAACAGTATATGTCCATTGGAAGAGAGCTCTTTTTTATGGAGCCCTGTTGGAGTGTGTGTGTTTTTTTTGTTTTGTTTTGTTTTTTTTGAAAATTTGCTCTGTTTTGGAAAAAGGATGTCATGACTGGACAGTTGCATTTAGAGTTGTTGTGGACAGGTGACTAGCCTGGCTGATTCCCAGCAAAGCCACGTGGGTAATTACAGGTTGGGTTGCTAAAGGGTGTCAGACTTGCAGAATCTCAAAAATGCAACCACGAAAAATAGGACAGCTGAGCTTTATTTGGGATTAATCATGAGTTTGAATGTGATTGGTTGATTCTTAACAGCCACGTCCTCTTTTATGAGGATGTGTTCATTATTTTCGTTCTTTACTTTTCCTGTGAAGAATTCAAATGGTTCTGTATTTGGATTTTTGAAGTTACGTTAAAGTCAAAAGTCAACTTTATTTGTCAAATATGCTATACATGCTCGCATTACAGCATAAATGACATTTCAGGCCTCTCGGACCCAGGGTGCAGCAAAGTAATAAATAAATAAAACTACTATAATTAAACTAAATGACTATAACTAAACTAAATAAAAAAACTACATTAATACTACAATTAACATTGGATATTGTATGACAATATCCAATTTAATGTTTAATGTTTAATGTTTATCTAGGGAAATCCTCTTGTCAAGCCTGCTGAGGGTTTTTGGGGCCTCCATGCATGTTTCTCTTTGTTTTTTTTGTTTTTTTTTTCCTGTTGTTTTGTTGTTTTTATATTAGTAGATTGTTACATTTTTATGGTAATTGTAATGTTGATTCTTTTTTTTCTTTCCCTTTTTTTAACATGTGCTACTAATTTAATTTACTAATCTACTTTTAACTGTGTAGATCTCTGACATATTGTATGATTCTTTTTTTAGACATAAATACTCTTTTTTTAATATTATTTTTCGAGATGAATCCATAACCATATTTCCACTTTGTCACTCCTGGTCTGCTGTCTTTCACATTCATTTCAAGCAGAGCAGCATTATACATGAAATACACTGAACGTGTCCTTCTTCCTCCTCTTTGCAACAATGGCGCTTGTCAAGTGTCGCCGTCATTCCTCAGGCACCATGAGAACAGGACTGAAATCTGCTAATTTCCTCTTAAAAAAAAAAAAACCTGAATTTATTAACTCTCATTCAGGGCTGTGTTGTTGCTTTGCGTCAGCGCGCAGAAACCAAGCAGACAATGGGTGTGATTGAGAGGTGAAATAGATGACATTATTGAGTTTTAATCACATCTTTTGCACACCGGCATCGAACACTGCAATTACTTGGCTACAAGATACGTGTGTGTGTGTGTGTGTGTGTGTGTGTGTGTGTGTGTGTGTGTGTATGTGTGTGTTGGAACAGGCGTCTATGAGGGGCTGGAGATGACTGGCTCATCAGGTTCTCACAGTGGCTGAAAGAAGGTCGTAAGTGGCTATCAGCGCATCCAACCCTGTCTGGATGGATCCCTCCTGTTGCGGTGTGGCGAGCTCCTTCCATATGGAGAGAGGGCTTAATTATCTCCCACCAACGACTGAATCAACATTTGATTATGTCCTCCCCAAGGCTGCTCTGAAAAGCTTCATGCAAATATCACTTTTATGCCTTTTTCTCTCATAATCAAGAATGGCTGTTATGTGATGATGTTTAATGATAAGTTTAATTTCTTTCTTTTTTTTTTTTAACTACTTGCCAACATGCAGTGTGCTAAGATGTTTACTCCAGGTTATACCCATGGGCCCATTTTGTCTTGCTTACTCTCTTCAATATTACAGTTTGGCACACAGTTTATAATGCATGATCATTTATTATTTAAAAGGTTAGGGTTTGTTTTTTTGTGCTGAATGTTTGCACGTGTGTGTTAGCGCTAACTGAAAAACGAGCAGACATTCATCCTCGATGTCCTGATTGCTTTGTGCCCAAAGACATCTATCCTGCCTCTGTCTCTCTCTTAGTCAGAGGAACTTGGCGGAAATCACGGAACTGATCCACACGGCCTTCCTGGTGCACCGCGGCATCGTCAATCTGAAGGAGTGGACGGTGTCAGACGGCCCACTGAAGGACATGCAGTTCGGCAATAAAATGGCCGTCCTGAGCGGCGATTTCCTGCTGGCGAATGCGTGCACTGGGCTTGCTCAGCTGGACAACACTAAGGTAGCCTCGTCTCTGTCGTGTACGTGAGCGTGCTCATCCCTACATATGTATCACATCCAAATGAATGATTATAGGCTTCCCCTTTTATGTCATTTATGATAAATGAAAGCGTATTTTCCGTCTATTTCTGCATGTTTTTGGTTTGAGCGCTGAGTGCGGTGTTGGTGCTGTCATTGTTCCACTGATCATATTTACTACGGTGTCTCATAAAGCCGCCCTGAAAGCTGCTGTCACTACTCAGATTTATCAAATTGGAGTTTTCACGGGTGGAACAAAGTAACAATTTCTCCCCACACTGTGCCATCGGCTTGTTCTTATCACATTTCCACATGCAAGGCTTCGTTTACATCGCACCCTCTGGCAACCGGGAGACACCCTCCCACCAGAGTGGTGTGCCTGCTGTCCCTCAGAAGGAGCCATCGCTTCCTTCTGATTGTAACATTGTCTCTGCACAACAAATGACACAATGCAAGAGAACAGTGCGAGCTAAGCTAAATATTCATCACAAATCTGCGTGAGTTTCTCATCTTTAGCTTTAAACAACATTATAAAAGTGTCCATGAGTGATGACAAAAGTCCAAAAGTAATCTGAGGCAGCCGCAGAATCACCCACGGCACGGAGACATCAGATTAGCTCTCTTGTATGATAAGAGTTGGTCAGTTAAAATAAGCCACAGTTAGCAACACTGCCGGTGTTTAGATTTGTTGAATCTTTTGTAGTTTTATACACAGGAATGAAATCTTTTACTTGTTCTTCTTGTATTTCACTATGTGAAAGCTTCTTTTTTTTTTTTTTTTTATTGTGGCAGAAACAATAGCATCGTTAGTAGCAGTAGGAGGTGAAAAGCCAACTGGAGTCATTTCCTGTTAATCAAGCTATTTAGCTGAAAAAAAAGGTATAGATTTTGTTCCATCATGCATGTCCCATGGTGACAAAACTGATAACTCCTGCAGATTACAGCATACATCTAACTTACTAGACGCAATCTGCTGGAGTGTCTGATGGAAAGACTGATGGAAATTTTTGGTTTCCAAGCAACCGTGTAGTGGAAAGTTTTGAGGGCTGAATAATAAATGATCAGAGTTGTAATTGCAAGTCTTTGATATTTAGCCTCTCGAAAGGGTCCATCTTAAAAAATACTGGATCTGTCCCACAATCTAACCACTGTGCACATTTCATTACTTTAGACGCCTCTGAGTCATCCATTATCGTCATCATCCTCATCAGAGTAAACACTGGGTAAAATCTAACAGAATTATCATTAATATTCATGTTGAGGTGATTGAACCTAATCCGTAAACCCGTAAAACCCGAGGATGAAAACAGCGCGTTGCAAAGATGTGAGTGAGCCGGTATAAACACTGATCAAAGGGACTCAGATGAGTCTTTTGAGCAGCTTTTTTTTTTTTTTCTTCTTCTTCTTAAAGCGTGATCGGATTGTGTGCCGCGGCCTTGAGAGGAAACCTACGCCACTGCTTGTTTAAACTGTAAAGTCATCTCTCTGTGCAGATCCGGTTTCCTCTCTCCTCGCAGACCTGTCGGCAAAACACGATCTGGCTGGATTTGGGAATGGAGACGGGAGTGGGCAAGGGGAGAGCTTATCTGATACTTTCCCCCAAAAAAAAAAAAAAAAAAAAAAAATAAAAGCCCCTCAACCAGCCCCCACTTTCCATGTCGGACAGAGACACCACATCTGGTAATACTGTAGGCACATTGTCCTTCCAGGTCTGCGGGTGAAGCTCAGCTTTCCTCAGTATTTTTCCCTAATGGATTAAATTACCCAGCGGACACTGCGAGCCAACATCGCCGGTCTTTTCGGATGAACCACAGATGTCTGGGATGAGCTGTAGGAGCTCTAAATTTAAGCTCACTCATGTGAACCAGTCGGGCATCACCTCCGGTCTTCCGCTGTTCAGCGTGGCTGGGAATTGAGTCCAGGGAGAGCAACCTCTGCGCTCTGCTCGTTTGTCAGGTCCGGGATCTTTAACTATTTTAGACTATGCGCCTTCGCTTCTTGTGGCTCATGAGATCAGACTCGCGCTCATGGAGAATGAAAGGTTGTCATGCATGCCCCCTGTAAGAGGAAAGGAGCACTGCAGGTTTCAACAACGTAGACCAGGGGTGGGCAATTCTTTAGCCTGAAGGGCCACGTTGGGTTGGAGATCTTGATGAAGGGGCCGGCCAGGTGGGGCAGGAAACTACCCCCCCCAATGAGGATCAGAGGTTAGCTAAAAATCCTGCTTGATGGACTATTGACTGAGAAAATGTGTTGAAGAGCCTGTAAACTGGTCCAACTACAGATGGATGATGAAGCTCCAGATGATGTTTGGCCCCACCTTTTTGAGACGACATGTTAGCATGCTAGCTGAAGGGGGGGTCTGGACCTTTTTCTAACCAATCAAGCTGACGACCCTCTTCATTTGGCTGTTGGAGAAATGATTGTGAAGGCTCTGCGGGCCTCTGGGCCTCAGTTTGCCCACCTCTGGTTTAGACTGAAAGATTTTAGAATTAATAGAGACAAAAATGTGATTAAAAACCCTAAACGTCACATCGGTTTTTTGCTCGGTTTCAGGCCTTAGACGTGGCAGACACCTGATCTCTCCGTGTCTACTGGATTTCTCCGTGATGATGAATTAAAACCAGGCTGAATCCGCCTCGTGAAATCGGCTCCCCCGCCGCTGTCTAATGAGCAGCTGAGTCTGCGGCGGTTCACCTGGTTTCAGACCTGATTTATTCGCCCAAGCAGCTGTTTGGATGAGACGCGCTGTGAGCTCATCCTGAAACCAGGGAGGAAACTGCCCACTTTCACTGATAAAAAAAGAAATAAATAAAAGGTCATGGGTGAACAGGGCGGCGCGTTCAGTTCGATCAACCTCGATGGACACGTTGATTGTTATTTATCTTAGGACTGATCATTGTGTTGGTCCTTACACTCAAAGCGTTGTTTTACATATCACTCCCGGAGATTAAAGCCAAATGTCTCGTGTTTCCCCCCCCGACAGGTTGTTGAACTCATCTCAAGCGCCATCGGTGACGTCGTTCAAGGGCTCTACTATGAGAATTGCAACATTTCTGAGGTGAAGCATCAACTTGCTTTCTATTGTTCCACATTAGTCAAGAAGTGTCAACTGATTTGCTGTTAACTGTTGGCCACACAAAGAGATTTTTGTGTATTTTTGGATCATCACATCTGGAAGGATTAGAAGAATCTGGATCCCTCTAATCATGGAGTTGTGAAAAATAACGTGTACAGTACTACTTGGAAAATTAGAATATTCTGAAAAAGTGCATGCATTTCTGTAACTTTAAAGGTGAAATGTACATATTATATAGACAAATAGTATGCAAATCAATATATTTCAAGCTTTTATTTGTTTTGATTTTGGTGATTAGCACTTGCAGCTTCAGAAAACCTCAAATTCAAACAATTAGAATATTGCTGGAAATCAATAAAAAAAATCATAATCAGCAAAATTGCAACAAGAAATGCTGGAGATACATGTAACGAGGCTATAAAATGTATTGTTTTCACCTTTTATGTTGGATTGCCTGAATAAAACAACTTTTCCACGATATTCAAATTTTCCCAGTAGTACTGTAAATATGTAAATATGACATTTTGCCACAATGCTTAGGTTACAGTGGTTACAGTTTCATATTCATATTCTGTTGCATCCACGGATGATTTTCACATTTTTCAGTGTCACTAAAACCTTATCATAAATTATATTTTTCTAAATTTAGCATAATTATATTGCACGAAATGTACCTTAAAAACCAATAATTCTTTAAATTTACTATTAAATGTAACATATATATCTATAAAAAATAGATATATATGTATATATATATGCTATATTTTCATTGTCATCATCTTCTGTATATTTTGGTGGGGGTGGGGACTTTTAGCTTCTTCCATGAGTTTTCTCCAAAGTTTTAGTTGCAGGAAAGCGCTCACTCTCCTTCATCCTGCATCAGAACGGTGTTCGCCAAGCCATCGACATAGCGACGTGGGAGCAGCAGGCCTTCCTGTCACATGGGGCACTGCTGGCCAAGAGCTGTCAAGCTGCACTAGAGCTCGCTAAACACGACAGTCAGTCCCAAAGGTTGGCGTACAAATACGGCAAGCACCTGTCGCTGGGCCACAAGGTAGGTCCAGCCTGAGGTTCCCTGGAACCACACAGCCATTATCAGCCCATGACGTCCAACTGGGGTTACATGTCTCACAAGTGGGGATTTTTTTTTTTTTTTTTTTTTTTTTGTTTACAGATGACAGCTGAATTAATCACCTTGTTAGTTTTTTTTCCTCTTCTACAGAAATTATGTCTTTTTTTTTTTTTTTTTAGATGCAGGAGCATTAACGTGATTTGGAACGCTCTTACTCATTTCCCTCCTGTGGTCATTAAATCTGTGACGGCCTTCATTTTGCAAAGCTTGACAGATAGCTTAGGTCTTGCCCTTGTTTAGCTACAAGTACCAAACCTTTCGGGCTGATTACATGGAAGGTACCCCACAAATATGCTGTCATAACCTGCCTGGAGACAAGTTTACTGCAGTTTCCGTGAGCTTGTTTAAGCTGTAGCAGGATCAAACCCTTCGTTCTCCTGCCTGGGTGACAGCAGACCAGAGCGGTGGTTGATTTGATTTGGTTCAAATAAATAATGTAATTTTAAATACAGAATCATTTCTCAGAATAAAGAGGCGGAGTCAGCTGTTGCTCTTTTCCGTCGCGTTCCTGCTGCGAAGCCCTTTGCTTGTCTGCAGTCCTCGGGGACCGCAGGAAGTCACAGCGTGGGGGGACAGACAAATGAAGCACCCTCATCAGCCTCGCTAACCACGTTACTCATTAGCGCAGCCGCTCTGAGCGCGGGGAGGCTGGATGCATGCCGACACGTTCATCAGATGGGTTGTTCCGCTTGCTTTCAAAGGTGAATCTCGGGACCGGTTGTTGGTTTGAGTGACGAATCTGCTTTCCTCCTGCAGCTGAACTCTGACCTCCAGCCTTTTGTGAAGAACAGCATGGGAGAACCAGTGCTCTTCAGTCTGCTCTCCGCCCCCGTGGTTTTTCATCGCCAGATTATCGGCGAGGACCAGTGGCATCAACAGCTGCAACAGGTATTCATTTTTCACTGGCTTTCAGTAATAACATAGGCTTGTTTTCAAATATATTTTTTTAATTTTCAAAACGTGAGCTCAGCTGGAAGCCAAAGCAGCAGAAAGCTGTGATGATTCACTTGCTCCTCTCTGTCTTCTCTAACAAGGCAAAAACACAGAGAAACCACCTGGATTACTCTAAAGTAAGTCTAAAGCTTATTTCCTTTTCTATGCAGTCTGTCCATCTTCAGTCAGCCAGGAGCGACACGCCAGGTCATAAATAGGCCTCTGCTGGTGCGCAGAGCCATCGCCCCAGTGTTCCCTGTTTACGCCTGTTCACACACCAGCTAACAGAAGAAACACACAGGAAGTGTCCCGCCGTAATCTTTGTCAGAGTTAGCAATAAGTCTTCCAAAGGCAGACTGAAGGGAATTGAAGGTGCGTGAAAGCTACACAGCAGAGAAGTGGGGGTGTTGGGGGGGGTGTCTGGATCCCTTCTGAAACCAGAGCAGGATGGATATGTTACCAAGGCCTATTTGTGGAGGAGACACAGGGGCTCTGAGACACTGGTATTGTGAGCAAACATGGGATCACGGGGAGAAGCTCAAAGCCGAGCAGAGACGAGGCTTTAAAATTGTGGGAAGGTCGGTGACCTTCACCTCCTGGAGGAATGAACTGCTCAGCGGCCTTAACCGGCTACGATTTTTTTTTTTTTTTTTTTAAATCAGGAATGCAACACTAGTATTTTGTTAATGAGACTGTATTGTATTTCAGGAAAAAAAAAAGTTATACAATAATTTGTGTGCATTGTATGAACAAGGCAGCAAGCCAGACAGCTAAGCTAACCTAGCAATCAGCTACAAGAGCACAGCTATGGCGTCCAAACATGAGCCAAAGCTGTCTGTGCTGGCTCACCACCATAAACCTGCTCACTGAGTGGCATGCGCTTGTAGGAAAGACCTCTGCCTGTTGAGGCATATAGAGATATTAGTGGAAAATAGAAAAATGCGCAGATTTTGACGCTTGGTGGCTGCTCAAAGAGAAACACGTGGCTGTCAAATGTATGTGCTTAATTAACACGCAAACGGGAGAATAAATGGCGTGGCAACGTAATAGATACAGTACATTATCACGGTGGAAATGAAGGAGATGAGGAATACATTTCCAAAGTGAAGAAGCAGGCGCCGCTGTGATGTCAGGTTGAATACCTGTCATTTTTTTTTTTTTAGAGGAAGGCCTAGGGGGATTTTCAGCACCAGAATTCAGGAGGTAAAACGCCCCCAGCAAAAAGATGTCAGAACACAGCAGCAGGAGAGCACAAGGAAGCGCCTAAATTCATTTTAGGCTTTAAGTTAAGCTGCTGGCTGGGGAGCAGTCGTCTTCTAATGTACTCTGCACACAATATGCTTTATTGTTATTAACATTTCTTTTAAAGAAGAAACATTAGCGCAGTAGGTTATTCACCGATATTGTAATCATAAAATGTCATTTCTTTGCTTGGTTTATATATATATATATATTTTTTAATAGCAAAGCCTCTCTGTGCACCATCCTCGGTGTCAGAATGGTGAGATGGGTAGAAATGCTCCCAAATCCAACCCAGAGCCTTTTCCTGCCATTTTTAAATATAACTCCTTGCGATGAGCTTGAAAATGCTACTGGAGGTGATAAACCGCCTCCGGTTGTACCCGGCGCAGCAGGCAAATGCACGAACATGTGTTTGTAATGGCGTTTTGGGCACTTTTGACTTTTCACCGTCACTTTTGAAAGTGTGCCTCCTCGTCCTGGCTTGCAATGATTTGTGCTGACAGCCAGGTAGTAAGAATGACTCTAGCTTGAAAAACTGACATGTGCTTTCATCCCTCTGCAGCTTTTGGCAGCAGTTAAGTCAGAGAAAGGTGTGAGCTCATCTGTGGACCTGTGCGGTTACCATAGCAACAAGGCTCTGGAGGCCATCCAGGCTTTCCCCTCCTCCGAGGCGCGATCCGCCTTGGAGAACATTGCCGCTGCCATCACCAAATTTTGACCTGGACTCTCGCACACCTGCTTCTAAATGGCGTTTGAGGCAACGGGACCGGAAGGAGAGGAGAGTCGGTTCACCGGTGAACTCTCGTGAGCCAGGGGAACGGTGAGGACAATCCTCAATAATAAAAGAACTGGGGGAAAAAACTGATCATTGTGTTTTCTGTTGGTTTTTATATGTGCCCTTCAACTCCCATTTGGAGAAAATCTGTTGAAAAGCTTTTCAGCAAAAGCGAGTAGCAGGCAGAGTATAATTTAAGAGGCTTTGGAAAATGCGCCGGGAACTACGGAAGAGGGCCACCCATGAGTAAAACAAAAATGAGAGGAGGTAGGGTTTTTTTTGTTATCATGCACTTTGAGAAAAAAGTCGAAATGTCAAGAATAAAGTCGACCTTTTGAGACTATAACAATCAGCGCATGTGACTGCTTCTACAAAATGCCGTGCTCGGCTTTAGTATGTGTTTGTGAGCTAAAAGAGGAAGTATTTCTTTGTTACTAAAGTATAGTTTCCCCACTCCATCTAACTGCCTGCACGGCATTTCGTAGAAGCAGTCACGTGAGCTGGCTGTCATAGTCTCAACAGCTCGACTTTATTCTCGACGTTACATTTCGACTTTTTTCTCAAAGTGCCTGATGAAAATAGACTACCTCCTCGTTTTTTTTTTCTCTCACGGGTGGCCCTAAGACTCTTCCTTCATGAACAACCAAAGATGCAGTGATGCAATCACCAGCCCTCCTTGTTCTGCGCCTCACGTGCTGAACTCGTAGCTGCTGGATGCGGCTGCTGTCTGCTAGATGAAGCAACACCTTCTGACTTGTTTTCCGCCGGTCATCCACTTTTACTGGTGGACGCAGCGGGAAGCGTTTTAAAAATGCTCTTCAGTGTGTGACTCTGTAATGTCACCTGTGTTGCCTCGTTCCATCCCCGCGTGGCTGTAAGTGATCCAACTCAGCCCAGGCGTGGGGAAAGGTCACGCAGGCGCTCCCCTCGGCCCTGCCAGCCAGCTCATTGAAGCTCCACCGAGCAGTAATTATTAATGAAGAGACCTGAGCAAATGGACAGGAAATGCAGAGGTATTGATCAGGCTGGGTGTCCCACTCTGAGCCGCACAGGCTGGCGCCAGCTCGGTGGCCTGTGGTTTCCCTGGTCGCTGCATGTGGGTGGGTGGCGGGGGGGGTGGGGGTTGGACGGCGGCGTATAGTGGCGGGTGAGCCAAAGGTGTGAAAGCAGGTCACTGCTGGCTGGCTGGCTGTCACATCTGCAGCACACCTGAAGGACAGCACATCACAAGGACAGGAGAATGGTGGAGGCACGCCCTATCAGCATTTGCTCATGCCAGAGCTGACCAGCAGGCGGCGATATTTACATAATTATTCATGGCATATTGGGTAGCGGGTGTTCTCATGAGAAGAAGGTTCTTGGCTCCAGCCGTGGTCATCCTATTTGGAGTCTGCATGTTTCAGTACCAGTCCGACCATCACTAATGACAGCGCTCGTTCGTCTGTCGGTGGGTTTTGTGTCCACTTCCTCTCCTGGTCTGGTTTGCCCTCGTTGGGCCTTCCTGGGCACAGCCCGGGTGCAGCGTGTGCCAGAGATGGCCCCAGGCCTCTCGTGAAATATTTATCCTCGCTGTGAGCAAACATGAGCAAACTTGCATGGAAAGTTAAAAGGACAAAATGTGGAAGGAGGTTGGAACAGCTGCCAGAATGACAAAATATGTGACTAAATGCACCTTTCTGCCTCAGCCATGAAACAGTCGCACAGAGATCACCACGGCCCTGCAGAACAGGGCTTGAAATTTTGCTTTCCACTTCAAGAATAACGTTGATTTCTTAATGTGGTAAAGTTAAATGTTTGATGTAGAACAGAAATTGTAGCCTTTTTGTTCCCTAAAAAAAAAAAAAAAATTGCTGCTGCTGATACCCGGAGTCTCCGGGATATCAGGAAAACAGAGCTAGGGATACCAAATATTCCACTGGGTAGTATAAGATGGCATAATTACTGCAGCGCCTGAGAGATTCTGTTACACACACAGATTTTGTAAGACTTTTTAAGAAATCTGCAAACCATGTTGTGGTAATAACACGTGAATGTGCTTCAAAAGTGCCCGTATTTTGGAGGGAGAGAAAAAAATACTGGATGACTAGGATAGCTGTTAAAAGAAAATGGACTTAGAGATAAGCTGCCAAATCGTAACATCTGCATATGCACATTTTTGTGCATTTATTAACTTTTCAGAGTTTATCATTGACCCTTGTGCGTGGTGAATAACAAAAGTTTTCATATATACTATATATGAACTACATTAGTGTTTCCAGCCACAAATTCTGTTTCTGCAGCTTCAGATAGAAGGATAATTGCAGTACTTGATGACTAATTCCATAAGCTCCCAATGCTTTATTGACACATTACAACACACAGTAGAAAAGTGGAAAGACTTCCTGCCAAGCTAATGAGATGGCATGAATGAAGCCTATGTAACTAGTTATAAAATAACGGCTTAATTCTATTTTTTCCAACCTAATTTGCTTTATGGCACAACTTTCAATTAGTTTCATTCTGCTTAAACTGCTGCAGCGTTCAGCCACTCGTGAAAAAAACATATCAATCTGTAAACGTTGTCAGTGTGTGTGTGTGTGTGTGTAGTGTGCATTGTGAATAAACTGAAAGATGTATGGACATAACTATAGCACCAAGTTTGCTTTTTTTGTGTGATGGCCATTGGGTTCCTGCCTCCCCCTCTAGCTGATGCTGGGATGGATTCCTCCACAGACTGGGACCATATTAGGAATGCATCAATATGCAAAATGACTGCAGAGAGATATTAGTGTCTCCATTTGTCTTCTTCTGAATGACCCATCTGTAAACACCTGCTAATACCATCATATGTGTGACAGTGATGGATGAAAGTCATTCTGCTGTGATGGAAACAGCGTAAGGCTGATTGGCCCCCTCCACACCGGCGAGCATATTGTCCGGAAATGACAATTTAACGAGCTCTCCTGGTGTTAAGTGCTGTGCATCGGCCTCTTGTAGCAGGTCACCTGGTTGACCCTGGGCCATGCTTCCTCCTGCACAGGCCCTGCTCGCTCCATTGGCTGACAGATCAGACTGCCATGGAGACAGCTCATTAGTCCAGTAATGAGAACCACACCAGCCACACACTGCCTTGTTATATCAGCTTTGCATCGGGATATTTGTGGCTGGGAACAGAACATTGGGTGCTTGCGTGTGCATGAAATAGCCAGACTGAGACAGAATTGTGCTTCATCTGTGACAAAAATCTCCTGAGAAAACCTGTTCAACCCCTTAAATAGGCCTGACTGCACCTGCCTGAAGGGCCGCCTCTCGCAAATTAAAATATCACTCTTCTGCAAACATATGGTATAGCTTTCTTCCTAATCCTAATCTTCCTAAAAATATGACAAGTGTTATTATCTGCGAGTCTTCTGTGAGACGAGAGGGGTTTTTTTTGTGTGTGTAAAAAGTTTAATAATGCATCCTTAACATAGACAGATTTTCCTTAACTGAACCAGATAAATGTCAAAAGTGAAAGAGGAGAAAAAAACACACTGACTGGAAAAATCAAGTAAAAATGGAGTCTGTTTTGTTTGCAAATGAATAACATTTGACACATTTTTCCAGAGATTTTACATTTTCCCAAATTAAATTTGAGGTGGCTTGATGCATGGATGGAGGAATGGATGGATGCATGGTAGATGGATGGACGGACGGACGGATGGAATTCAAGAGTGAAAGATTGAAAAGAAAGACGTGACAGCAGACTCCTGACGTTGCAGTCATCATCCACTCGGGGGCAGTGTAACACAAATAATGCCACCTACAACTTTTTGTGTGCGTGAGAAAGAAAGAAAACGAGAGAGAGAGTGTTCATGTTTGCTCTTTCTGCATGTAAAAATAGAGCGATTTGTGTCTCATCCATAATCCACACAATACTGACAAACCTCTTGAGGGTAGAAGTATGTGGGTCCGTCGGGTGTTTGAAAAGGGCGGATACAGACTGCAATCTAAATAGCATACAAATATACAGATGATAATAATTGGTACTGTTCATACCACATTAGTGTTTCCCAGACTTAAAGAAAAAAAAATTATACACAAAGCCCGAAAAGCCTGCAAGTGTGTTTAACACAAAACAAGACCGGATGCAGTAAATCATTCCTGTAGCAGTGGCACATTATGCTTCACATGTTCTGTACTTTAGGATATACTTATTTTGCCGTTTTCTAAATTGTTGGGTTATTTAGGATTTAGCGTTTGTTTAATTTACTTTTTTAAGCCCACAGCTGTGCGGAAGTGACACAACAGACGCGCGCACCGTCACGTCACGCGAGAAAACAGAAGCCTGCTAGTGAAAAAAAAACATCAACAAAAAGAAGAACATTTCGTAAAGATAAAGGACGGTGACAGTCTGCAGACATGTCCAGCAGGTCGGTAACAATCCTGAACGATTGTTTAGACCCGTAAAGGTGAGCTCATACCGACGGTCACGCTCATTTAATGCTTATTCAGAGTAGTGCGGCGACGCGTCCACGCAAACATCGCCGCGTCATTAAAATTTATTCAACAAAATGTTGCAGCGCTAGAGGAACATAACGCTTTAATAACTAAGAAAATGACACACGCTGGTGTTAAGCGTGTGTCATGTGACAGAGCTGAAAGGACCACCTTTGTTAAGCTGTTCTTGTTAGTGTTTCGTGGCGGAAGAATGAGGAAGTAGCTAGGACACAACTTAGCGCACTGTGGGATGTTCAGGGGAGTCGTTAGCATAACACAAAGAACTTTATTCGTAGAATAAATACAATTTGACATTTCAGACGCTTGGTTTAAATGGATGAGCCTCATACCATGTTGATTAGTTGTGCGTTTGCAGATGTTCTTGTGCTGTTTGTCAAAGCCGTGTCACACCGGCCACAACACAACTATCATTTCATACACTGATATTTGACACTGAAGTAAACATGTTTTCTTGGGTGGTAACGTGTAAACGTATAAATGTTAAAGTGTCAATCCTTTTGGTTTATTATCCGTAGGCTATGAATTCGAGTGAGCATGGAGATGTTCCTAATGAAGCAATGCTTGAGAAAGGTAACTTGTGCAACATATCTTTGTGCATCTAAAGGTAGTACAGATGTTAAACTGAGCTTACTTCTTCGGATCCTAATGATCTAGTGTGAACAGCAAACAGTAACAAAGCTAATTTAGTTTTAAAATAAGAAAACGCATTTGTCCATTGTATATTTATATACTGATAAAATTCTTCATGATGTTGGCTGCATTACTCATATATTGTCCAGGAATTTATTGAGCAAGACATTGCTGAAATTGTTTGTGTGTTTCATTATTATTATTATTATTATTTTTATTATTGCTACTACAAAAAGCAAAGACAGACGTCTACAGGAATTTTTTTTTTTTTTTTTTTTTTAAGAACACAATCATGTCCTGGATTTTAAAGAGGAGCCAGAAGACTTGGCTATTTGTAAACCAGATGAAGGATTTGGAGGAGGATCTCCTGGAGTCTCTGAGACTGGCAAACGGTCATCCTCAGAGATTGGCTCTCATGCAAGCAAATCCACCTGCAGCAAGAGAGTCAAGGTTTCTGGTGAGGTAAGATATGTGTTGTTGATTGTGTTGTTGTGTCTTGACTCATCAGTGTGTGGTCGTGTAGTTAAAGGGACAGACTTTAAGGATAGCTTTATTCTTATATGGACTCGCATGGTAATCAGGTAGTCCACACACAGTCTTACGGTCACTTGAAAACATTTGAAAAAGTATCTTAATAACATGTTATCTTGTCTTCATAAGGCAATTTGGTAACAGTGTAAAACACAACAGAAACAATTAGCAATTTTTGACTAATTCAAAGAATAATTTACATCATTTGTGTTTTGTCCAGATGAGGCGGCTCTTGGTAGAAGAGGACAGCAGGCACGAGCCACTTTGTCTCACCACAACTGGAGAAAAGAGGGACTGCATCCAACAAAACTCCAGAGTCTCTTACCGAAAACCTCTATTCAGCATCTCCCACAGGATCTCAGAGAAGAGAAACACGCCTAATCTGGAGCAGCAAGCTGGTCACGGTGGCAGCCAGTTTAACTACAGCAGCATCTTCTCATCCAAGCTCCAAAGTTCAGTGGATAATGGTACGTGGGACAACTTTTCCCTCGTGGACACGCTGGGTCAGTCTTCATCACAAGACTCCAGCCTTTATCCACTGATTGAGAAAATGTTTCTCATTCTCAACACTCTCAATTCAAGCATGACGCAGTTGCACAGCAAAGTGGACTTGTTGACGCTGGAGGTCATGCGGATAAAGAAGCAGATCAAACCGGTCGACATGGTGACCGAGTTTCAGCCTCCTGCCGAATATCTGCTAACGAGCGACGAGCTGAATCAGCTGAAGGAGCAAACGTCGAGCGCCGGGGAGCTCGGCTGTCGCCTTCTCGTACACCTTTTTCCAGAGCTGTTCAAAGCCCGGGAGTGTTCTCATGAATGCATGGCCAGCAAGAGAACGCTGGAGTCTCTACATTTGCAGCTAATCCGTAACTACACCGAGGTATGCTACCCTTCGGTCAAGAACAACGATGTTTGGCAGGAAGAATGCCTCCTTCAGATCAATGACTTATTTAATCGCTTCTGGGCTCAGAGGGACATGGAGAGCGCGCGAATGCTCAAGAAGCAGACAAGTGTGGGGATAAAGGCTGAAGTTCCTCAGACGTATCATTTCATTAACGAGCAGGGGCAGGAGGAGCAAATCTCTGTGGGCATCCAGCAGAGCACGCAACCAGACCTCCTCTTCAATGCACAAGCGACAGAGGATCTGGATGAGTTCTCATCCCCCGAGGACTTTGTTGTTTTTCTGACGCATCGGCTTTTCCCCGAGGTCTTTGAAGAAGGGAAAACGCTGGAAGGTTCCAGCAGTTTCGGTAGCGTCGGACAGCTAATTCTGGACTCTGAAAAGATGGAAATAATAAGAAAGTATATGGAAGCTAATTTCCCTGATGTGCCTGAAGACAGCTGGCTTCAAACATGCATCCAGCACATGGAGGATGCCCTGGAGGGCGCTCACAGTAACGGGAACGGAAGTGAACCCGATAACAACAATGACGAGAGCTACGACCTGCTCAGCCTTCCCGAAGACGTCTGCATTATGAAGGTTCCAGAAGTGGGAGACTACGAGAGGCCCAGCCGCAAGTCGAAAAAGTCGCTCCTCACGCCTATGGACTTTGACAATCTGGAGGTTCCTCTTCCAGATTTCAGTGTCCCCCAAGAATATATTTTGTCCAGGGAGCAGCTGAAGAATATCTATGAATGTAGCTTATCTATTGGGAATTTTGCATCCCGGCTGCTGGTGCTCATGTTCCCGGAGCTCTTTACGCACGAGAACGCACGAAAGCAGTACAACTGCAGCGGTTCTCTTGGTAAAAAACAGCTTGACCCCATTCGGGTAAATCTGATCCGCCATTACGTGCAGCTGGTGTACCCACAGGCCAAGAACGACAGGGTGTGGATGGTGGAATTTGTCGGCAAACTCGACGAAAGGTGCCGGAGGCGGGAAACGGAGCAGAGGAGGTCCTACACGCAGCAACGCAGAGCGTATAGTCAAGAGTCAGAGCAGGACTGTGTGCTGAACCAGCAGCATCCGGAGAGTGTGAAAGAAGAAGCCGATGTTCCCTCTTTACCACCTGAGAAAAGCAGCAAGGACTTTTGTAAAATCCCCCTGGATGAACTGACAGTATCCACCCCCGAGTTCCCCATCCCTTCAGCCTACCTGCTCTCAGACAGCGAGGTACGGGAAATCGTCCAGCAGAGCCTCTCCGTGGGCAACTTTGCCGCGCGGCTGCTGGTGCGCCTCTTTCCCGAACTCTTCACGCAGGAGAACCTGCGGCTGCAGTACAACCATTCGGGCGCCTGCAACAAGAAGCAGCTCGACCCTGTCCGACTGCGACTGATCCGTCACTACGTGGAGGCGGTGTATCCTGTGGATAAGATAGAAGAGGTGTGGCACTATGAATGTGTCCCGAGCATCGACGAGCGCTGCAGGCGGCCCAATCGCAAGAAGTGCGACATTCTGAAGAAGGCCAAGAGGTCGAGCACTGTGTCGTAGATTCAGTACTTCTCGCTTAGGAAACACTTTTCATAAAACAATTGCACAGTCTATAAGCTGAAACTTTTACAACCTGTCCACCGGCTGATGAAATGGAGCTGCTTTTGAGCGTCTTCAGTAATATTTAGTTCTATTTTACCTTTTGACTACAGCAATAGTAGTTGTACATGTACTCATATTGGATAGGGTGAAACTGCTTCTATTTATCAGACTGTCATAGCTTATCTAACAATTTGTTCATAAATGTAGTAGCCTTAAAAACAGTAACCACGACAGTAGCTGTTAGTATTGGTCACACCTGCGCTATGGAAAAACGAAAGCAGTCATGTGAGTTTCCCATTGCGGTTAAGGATGTAGCATTGTGTCACCACTGTTTTAATAACGTGCTTATGTTAAGCCTTCTTATAGACGTTTATATTGTAAAGACAAGTTAACATGACTACGGCTCATGATAATCGATTTCTAATAAAATCACCATGATAATAATAGGACTTTTACCACCAACCATGCTGACGTTTGATATCTGCAAAAAAAAAAAAAAAAAAAAAAAAAAAAAGTAGCCTTTTAACACAGTCACTCACCCACAGGTTTTATAGAACCACACGACTAACAGAACTTTATTGTGTTAGTATGAACCATTGGTATATCTACCTCAATAAAATGATGTAAAAAGACAAACATAGCGGTTCTATATTAGGACTAATCCAACTCAAACTTGCCAGAGTCCGTCATGTGCTTTTGATCAGCCAAGTCATCAGGAAAAGATTTTCTACTTTAGGATCCTCACATGCATCATTTATTGGATAAGTCAGAGTGCGGGGAAACAAAAAACTCATTGATGTCACTGATCTCTTTATGTCTACGACCAATATGGCAGCAACATTTACATTGTAATCCTTTAAAGATCCAACTTCTTTGCTGGAGACAACACTCAGGTCCGCTGGTGTCGTCTCTACTGCCCACAAGTGCAACAGCGGGAAGTGCCCTGTTAATGTTCATGACTTGAAGGCCTTGTCCTTGGATAGCTCTAGGTATTTCCATCGCCTCAGGACAACTTTGTATTTCTCTGTGGTAGTTGTTTCACCAGACACCCTCCGGGGGATGACTCTCATCAGAGCAACGGTGTTGTTTTCCCGGTTCTCCGACAGCACGAGGTCCAAAGTGTCCCCAACTTTCACCTGAGTAAAGCGAAACAATAGAAATAAGGTCCAAGAAGTACATAAAGTAGGAAGGATTTGTGGGACCAATACTTGTCATCAAATATCACTTACAGTTTTGCTTTTTTTGATAAGTCTTTGTCCATTTAGCCTGAGTTTGTTGTTGTAGAAGGCATCTTCAATCTTACTGTCATGAGACAAGAAGCTGCATTTCAGGTTCCAGCATTTGCCCAATTCTTTGAAACAAGACTACACTTCAAACTCAAGTGTGCATAGCTTTAGTTTTACATTTGGCAGCTACAAAACAACAATGTGGTTTAGATCAGCGGAACTTACTTGCGTGCCATGTCCAGGCCAGCTTTCATGATGATGTCATAGCGAAAAGACTGCACATTCTTCTCAATGTCTTTATAGTCTTTAGGGAGGTTTGTATTCTCATCCACATCATCTTCATAGTCACTGTCCTCAGGATCCACGTCATACTCCTCTTCCTCTTCCTCCTGTGGTGTCTTAGCGGAGCCTTTCTTGTTGCTTTTAAACCTCAGATGATGAAGAGGCCAAGCCGGCCTCACCGAGTCTCTGCCACAGGAAGCAGGTCTGAGAGAACCTACTGCTGGGAAAGCTGTGCAGCTCCACAGCTGGCATATGTGCAAGGCACTTGGGCACCATTCAGTCTGCCAGGGTCCATATCCAGTTGCCATGAGGTGGTGGGGATGAAACCTTCCCAGCTGCCTCAGGGCAAGTGCATGCACCACCAGCCTCTGCATACTGGTCGTCCACCCAGTAACTACAAATTAAAGACATAAAACACTGCATTGATATCAGTTAACACTATTAGTTACCTAAAACTACTTTTTACAATTTAAAATACCGTTTCAATGTACATGCATTTTGACTGGAATGAGTAATACCTGTTCGGGCACAAATATAAGTGCACTGTGTACCTTCAAAATAAAAGGTTCACATTTTTTTTAACGTTTATGTGTGACTGTGCCGTTCGTAATAGGCATTTAGTGACATGTTTAATTAACTGATGTGTGAACCAATCACACCAAACAAGTGCCAAGCATTGCATAAGTAAATAAGTGCATAATATGCGATTTGAGGTCTTCCGGAAGTGATTAATTTCACATCCACCTTAACTTCTCTGACAACAAATGGTTATGTACTAAGCTGCCCGTTGTGCGGATGCATTATTTTGATTTATTATTTTTACATACTTTGCATAGTTTAATTAAGTGGTCTATTTGCTCCACCGAGTATAAAACATACGGAATTAGGACACCTACAGTAGATACACGTACAGGGTGCACAGCTAGCTTAATTTCTCAGCAGTCGGTGATGGACTTCACGTACTACGCACAACGAGAATATTAATTAACCGTACACAAACAATTTTAGCACGATCATACTTGCATAATATGAAGTTAATAATACTACCTTTTAATATAACATGCCATATCACTTACCTATTGAATAACCCCACATGTTTCACTTCGCCTCTCAGCCTCTCTCCTGACTGGGTCACTTGTCTACACAACATGCAAACGTGCTGCCACCTACCGTAGAGGAGGGGAACTGCTGCAGAGGAAGCCGCATTAACCTCTGAGGTGCAAGAAAAAAAGATGGATTCACTGTATTCACATACACTGTATTGCAAGTTTACTAAGGTTACTACATGAATGTTCAATGATAAAAGTGCCAGATCGCAGTACAAAACCAAACAAACAAAAAAGATTAAGATGAAGGCTTATGCACCTTAACTGTAAACTCAGTGCAGTAGTGTATAGTATAGTTTGAAATCCATTTATATAACTGGCTTTGGTACAGCTCTAGAAATTTCATAAATTGCTATGTAAATCAAATTATACTTACGTTAAAATACTCTTCTGATTTTTGTGTGTGTGTGTGTATTTTATTTAGCTTTAAGGATCTAGTCCAACATCATGTTTAACCTAACCAGATATTTATTGCAATATTTATTTTTCCAGCATAAATTTGATTACATTTCTTTTGAAATATTCACACACTGTTTTTCAATATTTTTAAACATTTCGTAGAAAGCTTTCAGTAGCCATTTTATGCCTCATTAGGTACATTCTTGTGAATGCAAATATACCATCCAAAATAAAATATTATGAGGGAAGTTACATTAGCATTCATGGTCACTGCAAAGTGTCACCTCAAGTGCATAATACTGGTGTCACTTTTTTTTATTGAAACTACAAGTTTTTATTCATATACAATAATTTAGATGATATAAAAATGATCATTAACCTTATCATATTCACATGTAAACAAAAGTGTATTTACATAAACTGCCTAAATTTGCATAAACTGCCTGTAAAACCCTTAAAATATAAGCACTCTCCCTGCCTGACCAAACTGAATACACTAAATAATAAGACGTTCCGGTATGCATCATGTTTGTCTGAGCAGAAGGAAATCATGGAAATATCTGCATGGATTCAATAACCTCATGTTCCCTACAGGCTCTTCAGTTTTTTAAACCGTCAGTTCCATGTTCACCTCCTGCCTGGAGGTTTTTCCGATGCATTCGAGAAAAATGTAGAAAGAAATATGTAATTATTACAATAAGACACCTGAATGGGCCAATTAAGGTCCAATAATTGACCAATAATTAAGGCAATTATTGGTCAGGAAAAAAAAAAGGTGCAAACAAATTCAGCATAAAGCATCCAGGCTTTATATTCATTTTTGTTTTGAAGGACACTCAGTGCTAGAGTTAAAATGCTTTTGCAGTCAACTGAAGTGATACGTCAGGCTCATTTAGGTTATGAAATCAATTCTGCATCTTAATCGCTGTGTAGCGAAAACATGTAGCACCAGCATCAGCCATCAAACAGTCATTTTGTTTTCCATTAAAAACACCATTGTGCTGATTTTATGCTCATTATGACACTAAACCAAACACATACAATTATTATAACGATAATAATTGTTTTTCTTTTTTTTTCTGCTGTTGTCAAATGATATTTCAGTAAATGTAGAAAACCACTCTGAACTTGTTTGTGGGTTCCTTCTTCAAAAAAAACATAAAACACAATTACACTTCTTACGCTTGCTGAAAACCTCCGATATCAGACGCCTGGGTCACATGGACTGCAGGTTGCCATAGTGACCAATTTACACTGTGAAATGAATAAGTAAGACATGTTTCTGCTTTTTAAAATAGTGGAATATTTATAAACAGTTTAAACTTGGCAATGCTTTTTTTTTTTTTTTTTTTTTTTTTTTTTTTGCAGCCGAGATGAAGCTGGACAGCAGATGTTCTACGTGGCCTTTGAGAAGGGTTTAAAGAGGTAACTGCAGCTTCGCTTGCAGCTCTGGGCGTGTACAGTGTAACAGTCCTCTGCATGGATGTCATTGGGACCCAGGCAGACTGCATATTTACATCCCGTTTGTCTGTGTTGTTCTCCAGCTATTCTTCCGTGTTATTGCTTTAGTGAATGGCACATTCAATAGTCTGCCTTTTTTACATTTCTATACTGTGATTTTATTCAACACACAGGCCTGGGCGACTGTCGGCGACTGCATAGTCATAGGGAAGTCTCCACACACGAGCCGTTCCTGTGGAAAGATCTGTGGTTGTGGCAGTTCTCGCTGCAGTGCACAATCAGCACCGGGTAGCAGAGTGCATCCTCGTAGTCTGGGGGTCCTTCGTCATCGGTGGTGAGGCGCTCCGACAGGCAGCGGGTGTTCTCGCTGGGACTCTCCTGGTCATCCAGGCTGCCGCTCCTCCAGAAGCAGCTGCGCTGGGAGCCGTAGCGCCGCGCCAAGGAGAAGCGACTGCCGCTGAAGGGGATGCGGGAGCTAGCGCCGGTGCAGATGCTCACGGCGCTCCTTGAGAACACGGAGGAGCAGCTGACGGCTCGGTGACAGCGCTCGCAGTTCTGACGTATCCCACTGAAACTGGAGGGGCGCTGGGCCAGGTCTATCAGGCCGGCCTCGGAGTAGCTGGGCACCAGCTGCTGGTTGGAGCGAATGTGCCATTCCAGTTCTGTGCTGTCGATGGTGTTGACGCGGGGGATACGACGCCAGTAAGGTCGATCATCGCAGGGCGTCACAGGGATATAATCATTCCCAAAGAGCTTCTCAACGCGATAGTGCACATAGGCTGTGTGATACTCTGTGAAGACTCTGAGAGGCCAGGAGAACGTGAGGAAGGAGGCGAACCAGAAGACGTAGTGGGACAGATACCAGGGGTGGCGCTCCGGATCACACAGCACCATCACGTACTCCTTCAGCTCAATATTTTTCAGGTGCATGCCTTCCCTGGCCTCCATGTAGTCGTCAAGGCCCTCGTTGTCAGTGAAAAACCTGGCTCTTTGCGTCAGGTAGGAATTCTCCGACTCCACGTTAGCGAAACTAAAGCACTTGGTGAAGCGCATCTTTGTGAGGGCACACTTTTCTAGAGCCTGTAGCTGTTTGGAGACGTCTTTCACGCCACAGTGGCTGTAATCGAATTCAGCTTCTGCCACGTGCGTGTTGACCCGTTCGTGGTAAACCTGGGTGCTGGTGTAAGCGTCTCCGTTGCGGTAGCGCGTGACCTGTCGTGTCCGGCGGACATAGTGATAACTGATGGCCTTCCACCAGATACAGGGCTTAGCTTGCTGCATCCTCTGGATGCGCTCGTATATGCCCTCCACGCCTACTTTGTGCTGCAGCTCATTTTTCACATGGCAGTGCCAGCACTCTACAAGATAGACTAAATAAAGCATGCCCAGTAGGGCCAGGGGGATGTAGATGTAGCCGTCCGAGCAGGGGCTGTCGTGGTACATCATGGATTTCCCCTTAAAGGCGCTGTCAAAGGTCAGGCGGGTCACCTCGGTCACATGACACCACACCATCGCACCCATGCAGCCGTACATGAGGATGGAGAGCAGCAGGCATTTCCAAAAGCTCTCTCTGCACAGCGACTTGCTCAGAGATTGCTTGATGGGCCGTTGCTATGGAGTCAAAACAAACACACACACACACGAAAATGAGTTGATGCACACCGATTAGACATTTTGCTTGCAGGCATCCCGTAAAGAGCAGCGGGTGAGGGCCAGTCGTTGTTCTGAAGACATAAAATCAGAGCTTATCACCCTCAACAGCAGGTGGTGAACACAAGAAAGCACGCTGGGAACAGCAAGTGCAAAGCAAACCTCCTCAGCACGGACTCACATGTGCACGCTTAAAGAACACATATGGGATCCATCTGCAGCACTAATATAGAGGACATGGAGGACATGGAGGACAAGGCTACAGCATACCTCCTCTCTGCTGTCCTCCTCGAACACGGTGGTGGTGGTGGCGGCGGCGGCGGTGCTGGGCTCACTGGCCGTCGCAGCTGATGCTGGCGGGGACATGATGCTGGAGCCGATGATCACAGGGCGTGGAAGATGTCACTACCTCGCTCCGCGGAGTCCCTCAAGCAAGACGAGCTTGTTTCAGACGTGCATTACATCTGTCTCCATTTTGGGTTGCTCCACCCTAATGAACGCCTGAGACGCCTCGCATTTAAATCACTGAAACCTAAAGAAAGGAAAATTCTCTGGAAGGGGACGGAGAAACGGAAACGGAGAGGAGGGCGGCAGATGGAGGAGAGGTTGCGTTCCGCATTCCGGGTGCCGCAGTAACAGGATCGCAGGGGATGTTCTATTCTGTTCGATTAGCCTGTTGGTCATTGCACAATGAGCGTGTCCTGGCCCCCTCCCTGATCCCGCAGCTGGTGTCCGTATCAGCGGGTGCGGGAGGCGGAGGCGCCTTTTACGCAGAGCTGGACGCGACGCCGAACACGGCTGAGGCAGGTGCGTGAATCCACGCCACAGCGAGGAGGATGTTTACACAAAAAAAGAAAGAAAGAAAGAAAGAAAGAACAATCTAAAATTAAAACTTGGGTTGTTTAGACCAATGATCGCCTGTTTGCAATTCTGAAGCCACACTGAAGAGGTCACATTTTACAAGCAGAAGGGCACATTTGAGCCAAATAATAATAATCTGCAACGTATTAAATAACACGAAAAACATTTCTAAGCATGAACATAATAAATGCACGTTACCATGAATTGCCATTGACATTTTGCCCTTTCTAGTATCTTTGGACTATTTTCCAGTCTATTTGTAGCTAATGTGGCCTCAGTAAGTACAGAAGAATCCACAGATCAGCAGAAATAAACATCATATCATATCAGTAACTGATTACTCGGAATTGCTTTGGCATTCATCTTAAAAATCAAAGCCACCATCGTACAGGAGGGAATTTTGCTTATTTTCTATTGCATCAAGCAACCAGATCATATTTGCTTTAATGTAATCAGCAGCGTGAAGCTCTCATAGCTCTAGGCAGAAAAACATGAAGTGTTCCAGACTTCAAGACGCTTACCAGTTAAAGGCTACTGGAGCATTTATTGTTATTCATGAAATGAGATATCAAAATGTTATGCATGTCATTAAATACAAAAAAAAAAAAAAAAAAATCCAATATCAAGATTGATAAAAATACAGTTTAAAAATCACAAAATGACAATCATGTCGATAACATCACCTGAAATTTTACAGCATTATTTAGGCATCATTTCGAAATAGCTACAAAAACTCGTTCAAAATCTCTTTGAAATAACTGTATTATTTCATTTGCTTTTCCTCCGTTAAATGCTTTTATTAATGCTGTTCTGCAGACCTGTTTTAATGGTGCCGTCTAGTATCAAGGTATAAACACTGGGATTATAAAATGTGTTCCATATATTTAAGAATGCGCTTCAGCATCAAAAGTCAGTCACAGCAGAGGAGATTAATTAACTGCAAATGTTTCCAATCGTGGTGGAGATGGAGGTGCAACATCATCCTCGGCGTCACTCCTTCCTTCATGTGGTGACTACTTTTCCCAAGGTCTTCTTTTCTGCTGATAAAGATTCATTATGGGGTGGGGGGGGGGAGATAGAAACACCACAGACAGCCTCCACTTTGTTTATTGGTAATCATCATTTAGCCAAAAAAAAAAAAAAAGATGCAAGAACTAAACTCAGGCCTACTTACAGGATAGATGTGGGAGAGGTGGTTGAACAGCACCTGTCCTGCACGCACTTTGTTTCTCACTCCTCGTATGGTCCCGTTCTTGCTGCAGATGTTGATCCTCTTGTTGCTGAACAGCTTCTCTCTCTTGGCACTGGCGTACAAAAGCAGGTCATCGGGTTCGCAGCCGCTCTCATCCTGGGCCACCCCGAGACCGTTCAGGTGGCTGTTGGCCTCGCCGGGGGGGTGTGGGCTCTCTTGCTCCGCGCCCGTGTTGCTGCCTTGCTCAGAGTCTGCAGAGGCCGACAGCGAAGCACACCAGGCTGTTTCATCCTTGAATACCTCCGCCAGCACCCGACCGCTGTTGGCCGCTGCTACTCGGAACCTCACTGTTTTTCCAGCCTTTTCTTTCTCCCTTTTCCATTGTGGTTCCTCCATAGTTATACAAGATTTTTCTTTTTTTCACATGGCTCTCACCCCTTTTAGGGAAGCTGGATGTGCTTCTTGTTGCTCTGAGGCATGATCAGACAATAATATTCCCATTGATGTGTCAAAATGAGCTGAAAGTACCCTGACTCCAAACTTAGACACCAAAGTGTTTAATAATAGATCAGACTCTACCATGGCAACAGCTAAAACAAGCAAACAGAAACTACCATGTTCAATAATTGATTAAAGGTGTTTTCAAACTCATAGACTCAGATATGCTTCACTGGTTCAGCAACAATCACCTGAGAAACATTGATCATACCCTTTTATGCACTTTATGCTCATCTCTTCTTTAATTAAGAGGAGGAATAGCTCACAATTGCTTTCAGCCAGCTGTAAAGATGTTGCAGAGCAGCTATGAAACAATATTGATTTTGTGTTGTGTTAAAAAAAAAAAAACAACAACAAGTTTTTCGTACTTCTTTCTGTTAGGGTTAGGGTTAAGGTTAGCCATTTGCAGCCATTTGTGTGTGTGTGTGTGTGTGTGTGTGCGCGCGCGCGCGCGCGCGCCGATAAGAGCAAGGGTGTAGTTCCTCGGTCGACCTATGGGTGGTAGTATCACAGTTGCTACCTCATAACAAATACCTCTGTAGAAGAAGAAAACACGCGTGGTGACAACATGGGGAAAAGGAGGCAGAATAAAGAGCTTTTCGCCAATTTAACTAAAAAACAGAAGAAACACCTGAAAGAATTTGGAGAGGAGCACCCGTTTCATGACGTGTAAGCAACACAATAAACTTTGGCCTGTCTCAGCACGACAACCTATTTTTTTTTTTGTAAAGAACTAGCTATGTTACATTTTTAAAAGCTGCTAAACATCACATTTGCCATAAGTTTCTTTACCCACAGGACTGATATTGATTAATATTGTTATTGATAATTGTTCCTCTTCAGTTCAAATTAAAAATGTGTGCTATTTAGTCAGCGTTGTAGCCTTTAGTTATCTAATTTCCTATTTGTGTTTCCTGACAGTGTAAGAGAAAGATCTGAAAGGACAGAAATAGTTGAACTGGTGAGTGGTTCTTTGTGGCAAAGTTCAGTTTTTGCAATAAGACAATAATGATTGTAGTGACTAACTAAACAATGACATTGTTACAACTTAACTGCATACAGTCTGAAATACACACCACAAATGAGCTATTCAGTAGCATAGCTAAAGTTTATCCATCCATCCATCCATCCATTTTCTTCCGCTTATCCGGGGTCTAAAGTTTATAGTATTTGATATTAAATCATGCTGTTGTTACTACTAAGAGCTAAACGTATAGTGATGTGTTCTGCATTTTGTGTTGCAGCCACCAAGTCCAGAGCAGTTTGATGCGGACCCCAATAAGCAAGATGAAGAGGAAGAAGAGGAACCAGAGCAGAAAACAGCCTACCAGAAACTTCTCTCAACTCTCAGCCAGCCCACCAGTCAGGACCTGAGTGCAGAGAGCAGTGATAGTGAAGAGGAGGAAGAAGAGGAGCTTCTAGAGGAAGGTAGGGTCTTCAACACAGTGAAAGCAGCATTGAACATTTTGTGATCAACTAATGACCTTTTTGCTACAGTGGTCAGTGATGAAGATGGTGATCCTGGTGATGATCAAAATTCAGATGAAGATAAGGGGGACGAACAAGACAAAGAGGAGCCTTTAAGTACGACAGTGCCAGAGGAACGGAAGGAGAGCGGAGCAGACGAGTTTATCGATGAAGAGCACGAGTCTCAGTTCTGTTTAGAGACTAACTTTACTGAAGAAGGAGAGGAAACAGACAGAAGCCAGGAGCACAAAGACAGCACAGGTAAAATTCATGCCTACGGGATGATCCCTTGCACATGACAACAAGAAGGAGCTGCCGAGATCTCATTGGTGTATTGTCCCAGATTAAAGACCCGGCCTTGCCAGTGTTTATCCCTGTTAGTGTTTATGGCTTTGGAACAAGGGAATAATTGCATGTCATTTCTATGCTTCCAGTTTCCACAGTATAAGTTTCTCAGTACGGAAATGTGGAATATGTTTTGATTTGTCTTTCTGCAGATGTGTTTTCACAACATTTGGACATGGAACTTAGCGAGGAGGACGTTCAGATTATAACGTCTGACAGCAAAGCAAAGACTCAGATCACGGTACTACCATCGCTGTTTGTGATGACATATATTTGTTTGTGGTGTTTCTTTCACTGTTGTTACTTCTTTCAAATTCAGTGGCCAAAATTGGGAGCTTTACTGGTTACAAAACCTCTGGAGAAGTATGGATCCGTTGGCCCTCAGAAAGACACCCGCCTCCCCGCTTTTCATAAACTTTTGGAGACCCGTTGGAAGACTCTAAAGCAGATGTCGGGTTCTAAAGGGGAGAACGAGGAAACCAGCCCGCTACAACTGGAACTGCTAGCTGTTATGGGTACTTACAAGGACCTTTACCACTCAGAGGTGTGTCCCCTGAAGCAGGGCCCACAGGTTCGCAGTGCATACTGTCTCCACATTCTCAATCACGTGCTGAAGGCCAACTCCCAGGTCCTGGCTCACAACGCTCAGCTTAGAGATCAGAAAACTAAACCTGGAGCTGGACTGGAGGATGAACCCAGAGATCAGGGACTGACCCGGCCCAAGGTAGAGATGCTTCATAACTAACTGGTCTTATAACCTACTGCTTTTTAGGCAAATCATGTGCCATACTTGGCTGAATTCGAATTCTATTCTTCTCTTTTGTAATAACTCTCACAACGTTGTCAGGTCCTTGTTCTGGTCCCGTTCCGAGGCGGAGCGCTCCAAATCGTCCAGACGCTCATTAGCCTGATGGAATCTAAAGGCAAGAAGATTGTGGTCAACAACAAGAAACGGTTCAAAGAAGAGTTCGGAGAGGACGTGGACGATACGCCACCCAACCTGCAGAGGCCAGACGATTACCGTGCCGTTTTCTCCGGCAATGTGGATGATCACTTCAGAATAGGTGGGCAAGCGGGAGCCGAGCCGCTGCCTGATTTGCTCTGAGTTTTCCAGGCTAATTATTGCGACTGTGCCCCGGACTCACCAGGCATCTCCATTGTGAGGAGCAGCATGCGTCTGTACTCTCCTTTCTACTCGTCAGACATCATTATTGCATCTCCCCTGGGCCTGCGTACCGTGGTGGGGGCAGAGGGAGAAAAGAAGAGGGATTTTGACTTTCTCTCTTCTATTGAGCTGCTGGTGCTGGAACAAGCAGACGTCTTCCTCATGCAGAACTGGGAGCATGTCTTGGTGAGAACACAGTTTAATTTGTAAACTTCTCGGCACCAAGTAGTGTGATTCTTCTGTTTTCTCTACAATTTGAAAACTTTGCATCCTCGCTCAGGACAGACAGCCATGCACTGTGGGTACATACCACTGGTTAGGAGGATCACTGGAGATTACAGATGTTTAGGTCTTACAGCATAACTACAGCAACATTTGGTATGGCAATGTTGTATAGATGTACAGCATCAACTACCAATCTTTTAATTACATAAATTGCAGAAATGAATTTGACTGGACAGGAGTCAGAGCATCAATTACTGATGTAGTCCACTAGAGGGTGCCGTTCAGTATTGTTTTCCTGGGTGAGGTCAGCAAAAGTGACAGGGTGTTCATTTTAGAAATTAAACTGCACATTTTTGAAATGAAATTGCATATTTTATCATTAATTCATATATACATAATACGGTTCCATTTGGCAGCTGCACACATGTTTATTTTCAATAAAATTGCATCAATGAAGCCTACTGAAGAGACTTAGAGGTTTGTCTTTTAAGAACAGATGTTTTCATTTGGAGTCATAATTTGCAGTTGATGGTTTTTTTGACTTGCAGCATGTGATGAAGCACATGAACCTGCAGCCGCTGGACTCCCACGGCGTGGACTTCTCCAGGGTGAGAATGTGGAACCTCAACAACTGGGCCAGGCACTATCGGCAGACACTAGTGTTCAGCTCTATCCAGGACCCGCAGATCAACAGCGTCCTCTCCAAACACTGTGCCAACTACCGAGGCCAGGTACTGCACTGTGCACATGATCTCACAGATGAGCTGATGCTCACTAAGTTAGCTATCGCATTCAGCCGCGAAGGGCTGCATAGCTCTCCCACAAAGCTTTGGAAAATGAAGCCATGAATTGCCTGTGTATCATTTTAAAAGTATGTTCTTTCTATTTCTCTAATCTCAGATTTGTACTAAGAACATGCCCAAAACTGGCTCCATCTGCCAGGTTTTGGTTCAGCTGCCTCATGTGTTTCAGATGTTCTCTGCTGACAGCTTCATGGACCACGACGCTCGGTAAGATCTAAGTAACGCCGAACCAGCTCCAAGCTCATTGTTTGTTTTTTTTTGTGCTTTATTTTTCTTGTTCCACTGCCATCCTTTAGGTTTCAGTTCTTTTTAGACAAAGTGCTGCCTCAGTACCGAGACTCGGCCATGTCTCACACTCTGATCTACATCCCCTCTTACTTCGACTACGTCCGGTTGCGCAATTACATGAAGAGAGAAGAAATGCGTTTTGCCAGCATCTGCGAGTATTGCAGCAGATCAGAGGTGTCCAGAGCCAGACACTTGTTCCAGCGGGGGGACAAACAGTTTGTGCTCTTCACCGAACGCTTCCACTTCTACAAGAGGTCAGTGTTTGGTGAAAGGGCTCATCGCGAACGTGTGCTTGGCATGATATTAAACCGACATTAAATCCTGATCTGGTCCACCCCCAGATATTAAACTGTGAGTCTAATATTCCTGTCACTAAGTACACACACGTGGATCCGAGCAGCGTGGATAAAACGAACAATTTATCATGACATATAAGCAAAAAGCAGAGAAAAATGATTCTTTTTTTTTTTTTCTGTGTTTTTCCGTTTTTCTCCCCTGAACTTTTCCAAGCGTCGATGACCCTGACCCGTCTTTCTGTTGCGTTCAGGTACACCATCAAAGGCATCCGCAACCTGATCTTTTACGGACTGCCATCCTTCCCCCACTTCTACAGCGAGGTTTGCAACATGCTGGCGGCGGGGGCGCAGGGGGAGGAAGCCAGCTGGACCTGCACCGCCATCTACTCCCGTTACGATGCCCACAAGCTAGCCGCCGTCACTGGGACCCAGCGAGCCGGACAGATGCTGCACTCCAACAAGACTGTTCACCTCTTCATCACAGGAGGGGACGATGAAGGAGCTCCATGAGCCACGCGGGATTTCTCCTGGAAATGATTAGAGGAGAATAAACCTGGACTGAATACTTGAATTTGTTTATTTTTTAACGTGTTGTGGAGTTCCGATGCCCAAACATTTGTCGTGTTGGTTGCCAGTGTTTGACTGGTGCCGCTCTGCTACAGCTGAAATTAAAAGGGACAGAATACCTGATTCTGTCACATTTGATGTTGTTTGGATATGTTACCTGGATCGATGTTGACTATTTCTGCATGAATGTGTATGGGCCTGCTCCAGAGAGGCTAAAACAATGCAAGTGCACAGCTGTCTGCCTCCCGCGGAGGAGCAGGGAAATGGCGATGGAGCTGATCGGTCATGTGATAGGTGACCATCAAACACGGGGCCAGACCAGTGAAGACATCTCTGTTGTCGGGCCAACCCCCGTAATTATTAACTTCCTCAGTTGCTGTAAAGCGTGACTTTGGCCACGGAGTGACAGTGAAGCGTGTGCACCGGCACCTGGAAGCGCAGTGGAAGCATGGAGGACAGCAAGCCCAAGCTGCAGCTGAAGCGGGAGGTGGGGCTGATGGGGGCCGTGTCTCTTATCGCAGGGACGATGATCGGATCTGGGATCTTCATGAGCCCTCAGACCGTGATCAGCTCCATCGGCAGCACGGGGGCCAGCTTAGTGGTGTGGGCATCCTGTGGCTTGCTGGTCATACTGGTGTCTTTCTGCTACGCCGAGCTGGGCACCATGATTAAAGAGTCGGGAGGCGAGTACGTCTACATCCTCCGCACTTGTGGCTCGTCCATCGCCTTCATGTTGATCTTCAGCTCTGTGTTTTTCGTGCGGCCTGCTGGGAACGCTGGTTTGGGCCTGGGGTTCGCCCAGTATGCTGTGGCCCCTTTCTACTCAGGCTGTGCCCCGCCGGAGGTGGTGGTGAAGTGCGTGGCAGCGGTCGCAATAGTGACTCTGACCATCGTGAACTGCATTGACGTTCGCCTCTCCATGTCGGTCCAGGTGGTTTTGACCGTGGCCAAAGTTCTGGCTCTGGCCATCATCGTAGCAGGAGGTGTAGTAATGCTTGTCCAAGGGCACACTGCAAACTTTGACGACTCTTTCAAGGACACTAACGTGGGCATCAATCCCATCGGGATCGCGTTCTACCAGGGACTGTGGTCCTATGATGGTTGGAACAATCTGAACTTTGTCACCGAGGAGCTGAAACGTCCGGAGGTGAGACCCGAATCCAAGCCAAGTCATTCTTTTATTGGGCTTTATGACTTTATTACCGTCATTTGAAGCCTTTTGACGTTTAAGTCCAGGTCACATTTTATAGTTGCCACAGATTTTACAGCATTGAGTACATTTTAAAAAGGAAAAAAGAGAAATTACTGTCACATTGCTGTATTTTCTAAGTCACATTCTTTGCATCATAAATTCTGCAACTGTCAGTAAGCAGGTAAACTTGGTTATTGACTTGGTTTCTTATGATCAGGCTAAACAAACTAACTTTAATTGATTAGTTTTAAGGGCCAGCAGACGCAGCATTTGACGCTTAAATGACGCTTTTTCGCCATGGCTCCTTCTCCATATCTGCCCTGATGCTCACGTATATTTTAGTGCTTTAAAACCAGAACTGTTTTGCTCCCAGGAGTATGCCTCTGTCTTGTAACACAAAAACTCAACTACAAGAGGGGTTTAACAGAGTATCTTTAAAGTACCGTCCCTCAAAAACGTGCCGTCAGAAAGATGCACATCAGGCTGCTGAAAGAGTCTAGATCGCCCCTTGGCGTGGGTGCGCGAGTGTATGGTGTATGCATGTGTGACCTGCAGTCTACTGGTGATATGCAGGGGTGTGTGTGTGTGTGTGTGTGTGTGTGTGTTCTGCCAAATTGCATAAATCAAAACATAGTTTGGACAGTTGCAGGAATAAATAAAATCCTTAATTCTCCAAAAAAGAGCCGGACCCTGACTAGAACAACGCTCCACGCTGTCCTGTACCTCCGCCCTCTACGACCTCTTCTCCTGTTACTGTTTTGCCAGTTTACAGTTTTATTTCCAAGAGTCTTTAGGGGTGTGTGCTTGCTTAGCTCCCATCTTAGAAGGATGAAGAGGATCTACATTTGCATTTCACTGGCTTTTTCTTTACTGGTGTGTACAACCATGGCAGACAGGAAGCCCGGAGCCTTGACTGTGAAGCGGGAAATTGGCTTGTTTGGTGGTGGAGCGCCAGTTTCTGGATCTATGATCGGCTCCGGCGTATTCATGTCCCCACAGTTTGTGCTGGCCTATGCGGGGAGCCCTGGAGCCAGTCTGCTGATCTGGGCTCTCTCAGGGTTTGTAGCGGCGTGTGCTGCACTGAGCTGGGGACCATCATTCCTGAATCAGGAGGAGAATTCATCTACACGCTGAGGCTCTACGGATCAGCGCCGGCTTTTTTTCGCCGCCTTCACCTTTGTGAAGCCAACGGGCATTTGTGCAACGGCGGTACGCCACAGCGCCTTTTTACCCAGACTGCCGTCCTCCTCAGCGGGCAGTGAAGAGCACAGCGGCGGCCGTTATGCTTGCTGTGGCCACCGTCAACATCTTGGACGTCCGGGCTGCCATCAGGATCCAAGTGGTCTCCTTGGTGGCCAAAGCGCTGGCGCTGACGTTCACCGTCACGGGAGGGCTTGTGACAGTGGTTCCAAGGGCAGGAAGATCCAAACGTCCACAGTTCCTTTAAAGGCTTCTCTAGTGGCAGCGTTGGAGTGGCTTTTGACCAGTGTCCGAGGTCACACGCTGGCTGGTACAACCTAAACTATGTAAGAGAGGAGCAGAGGTGTAAAAAAATAAAAAAAAACTAAAAAAAATTACACAGCAATTAAGTCACATTTTAAACTTGTGTTAATGTTTTATTTGGATCCCGACAGACTTTGCCCAAGAATGTGATGGTCAGATGTTATGTCGATCAGTGTTACTTTAGTCTTTTACCCCCCTAAACGCTGACGATGCTGCTCTGGTTTACCAGTCTGCTGGCTGTCATTCCATCCACAGCTTGTGTCAACGCTTACGTTTCTCTGTGGATCAGTGATTCTAGTGTCGGGGTGACAGTCGAAGTGTGCTGCTGCTGTGAATCTTCTCTTATCTAAATGATAATACCAAACACACAAAAAGATGACATAAATGACAAACTAGTTCAGTTTTTACTGGAGTTTTATTTATGTGGCGCCTTATAGAATAAAATTGTCTCTAGCTACTTTCCAGAGGCAGAAACCCAGAGCCGGAAACCCCCAGGTAAGCACAGTGGCAGGACAAAGTCCCTTTGAACAGGAAGAAACCTTGAGCAGGACCAAGAAGAGTGAGACAGGATAGAGAGAATAAAGAGAGAGAGAATATGCAAACATAACTAACCTAACAAACTAGAATAGGAAACATGCTTAGGGTATTGTTGGCACAGTGCACGGATCTACAGCCTTTCTCCTCTGTATCTTGAACCAGGTGAATCTTCCTCGTGCACTCATCATTGCCATCTCGCTGGTGACTGGCTTGTATCTGCTGGTGAACGTGAGCTATTTGACCGTGATGACGCCTCGAGAGCTCATGTCCTCCAGCGCGGTGGCAGTGACCTGGGGGTGAGACAGTGCTCACATCTTCATAACATCACGTTAGGGCCATATCCACAGGTGGGCTTTCAGCAGGATGGTTGAATTGGACTGACTGGAATTCATCAGAAAGATCTGGTTCAGTTCTCAAGCTGTTTAATGCTGGAGACTCAGCTGCCATTCATTCAATTTCAATTCAGTTTTGTTTATGTATAGAGCCTTTTACAATAAGGATTGTGTCTAGGTGCTTTCCAGAGGCAGAAACCTAGAGCCGGAACCCCGAGGTAAGCACAGTGGCAGGAAAACCTCCCTTTGAAAAGGAAGAAACCTTGAGCAGGACCAGGCTTACACGGAGGAGCCATCCTGCTGAAAGCTGCTGGGTAAAAAGCTGTCGTAGACCTCTGAGGACATTACTCCCCCCGCAGGAACAAGGTGCTCGGCAGCTGGGGCTGGCTCATGTCTCTTGGAGCAGCCTTGTCTGCTTTTGGGGCTCTGAATGGCAACTTCTTCAGCGGCGGGCGTGTATGCTTTGTTGCTGCCAGGGAGGGGCACATGGTGAGGAGGTTCTGGAGCTTCTCAAAACATCTTCAATCACCTTCAGGGTTTCTCCCTGACGTGGTTTCCCACTTTTTAGCCGGGTATTCTGGCGATGGCTCACGTCCACAGACTGACTCCGTCTCCAGCCCTGATCTTCTCCACCATCATCTCCCTGATTGTGCTGATCCCAGCAGACTTCCAGAGCATTATCAACTATTTCAGGTAGCGCTCGGACCTTCCTTGCATGCATTGTGTATCTTTCCGGGTGCAGAATTCAACGTTCCTCTCTATTCCTTTTTCAGCTTCACTGCCTGGCTTTTCTACGCCATCACTGTGTCTGGACTGCTCTACCTCAAGATTAAAAAACCAGAGCTTCCCAGGTCTTCCAGGGTCAGTGTCACAAGCATTACCACCCATCACATCAGTATCGTAAACACACTTCTTTCACTCCAGCACGAGCTCGTCTTTTCTTCTCTGCACAGGTGCCGTTGGTGCTGCCTGTGCTGGTCATCATTGCAGCCATCTTTCTGGTGCTGGCACCCATCATAGACAAACCCCAGATTGAATTCCTCTACGTGACCTTATTTGTCCTCAGCGGAGCGCTATTTTACATCCCTTTCATTCACTACAAGCTGTGCCCAGGACTGTTGACCAAGCTAACAGTGTTCCTGCAGCTCATGTTAGAGGTCGCCCCCACAGAGAAAAACCTGTAAAGGTTGTAAATGTGTGGACATTTCCAGTAGAATTCCTACCTAAAACTGACTCGCGTGTGTCTCTGTATGCAACTGCTTAACCCAAACGCAATCCTCAGACGCCTGTTAATAATTATTCATAATAACTGCATTAACACGATATTAAATGCAAAGTGTCCATGATGGTCAACGCGATCAAATCTATGGATTAGCAAGAATCATCAATGTAACTGAGACTCTAAACATGTTTTCAGTCCACTGGGACATTTTTTTTTGTAAACGCCAGGACGGTTGTAGCGTGACTTTTAATGTGCGTTGTCAATCATTTCAATAAACTGCAAAGCTCTCTAACTAAACACTCACGTGAGTGAATAAAAAGATTTATTAAATAATGGCTATTACCCAAAGCCAGTTAATTCACAGGACAAAATTGACATAAAATGGTTAATACAAAACAGCCAAGAGCAGAAAAGATGTGCGCAAGTGTGTGTGTGTGTTAAAAGATCACGTACAGACTGAGTTTCGGTTCTTATGTTGCTTATTCGTTCAGTTTTATAACACAAGGGAGTTTAAAGAGTAGAGTTTTCTTAAAACATGGTAACAACCATGCTAGTGCTGGGAAACAAAACAAAACAAAACAAGAACACTTGGTTGTGCAGTCAAATGTTCTATTGTCTCTTGCTGATATCTTCCTCAGTTCTAGCCTTCTTCTCAGTGCCATTAGATCTATCCGGTTGGCATTTCGAAGCCCCTCCACAAGCCTTCTGCGCCGCCCCGCTCCCACCGCCCCGTGACTGATGATACAGCGCATGGAGCCGTTCGGCGCTGACCTCTGCATCCTCTGCGCCCTCGCAGCACCTTATCCACGACTGAGGAATCGCCTCGATGCCATAGTGGGCTCCAGCGATGGCGCCTGCCATGCAGGCTATGGTGTCTGTGTCCCCTCCTAGGGCCAGGCTGTATGCTATCGTCCTTTCCAGGCCGCCGTAGCTCTCTGGAAGGCACTCTTGGGGCTCAAGGCAGTGGAGGACGCAGAAGATGGCCGTAGGGACAGAGTGGAGAGCTGCAATGCCGTTACCTGTAACGAAAAGCGAGCACCGCAGATAATAATACATAATTGGTAATCAATACTTGTGGGTTTTTTTTAAATACTTGAATAAGACACCAACCTGGAATTTGGGAAAATGTGATAGAAATACATATTTGTAGGCATAGAGAGAGAAGTCAATAGCAGGAAAAATAATAAAAAAAAAAAAACGATGGCAAACTTCAACATTATTATTGGTGCTGTTGTGTCAGAGCATAGATGTGCGGAAGGTACGAACCAGTTCTGACCGGACAGGAGGCTTGGCAGCCCTGGCTGCCCGTCAGTCGTGTTTAGTAATGCATCTTTTTTCTTAACAACTGTATTTAACAATAACCCATCTTCAAAACAGCTGTTGAGTTTGAAGGATGCTGTTTTTTTTTTCTTTTTTTTTTTTAATTAAAAATAATGAAAACCTCATTAGTTCTTAAATGTCCATCAAAAGTCAAAAAAGGAGCTACTGACCCAGTTCAGAAATGACTTCCTCAATGCTGACCTTGCTCCTGTCCATCAGGTCTCTGACCCTGTGCAGGCGCTCACAGAACGGCTTCTCTGCTTCTTTGAGGCTGGACACAAACTCCAAGTTAAGAATATTAAAACAAAAACAAAACTAGAGCACCACAAATGGCCTTTGGCTGTGTGATTCCTACATTCTGGCATCACTGCGTGACATTTCGTCATTTTCCACGTCCTCCATCTCCGTGATTAACCTGCTGATAAACTGCTGAGGCAGGTCCAGGGCACCCTCCAGAGAGAGGTGCACGGCCAACGCCTGGAGCACAGCGCCGTTATAACCCAGGGAGCAGGAGTGGGTAAGCATCGCACCCAGACGGGCAAACTGAAGAGAAACACCAAAAACAACACTGTGTTTTTATTGTGTGCACGTGTTTTTAAATTAGACCAAAAATATGCTTCAAAATGACTTCCTCACAAATTGTCTGCATAACGCAAAGATGCTCACCCTCCTCACATCAGGCAGCTTGGGGAAAGCCAAGGCAAAGGGAGCCGCCCTCATGGCCCCTCCATTCCCAAAGGAGCCTCGACCGTTAAACTGGTCCCTGGCTGGTTGAAAAACATCACTGAGCTGGGAAGAGGACAGCTTCTTCAGCACATGGATGACCCCACTGCCATAGCCTCGGTCAGGGGATTCACTGTACTCCTTAGCGAACCTTTAGGTGTGGGGGGGGGAGAGGTTTTATGGGTGATTGATACGTTATTCAGATCAGATCACACTCAAAACTCGGGGTTTAAGCTTGCAACAATGCGCTAATTCCTTTGTGTACCTGTGAGCCATGTCCCGCTCATCAAAACCAGCACGGGTGAGTATAGACTGGACCACACAACGTGCCATTGCTGTGTCATCACTGTAATCAAGGTTTCCTAATAAAAACATAGAAAGAACAGACATAATGAAATGTTTTAACACTGCTGTTAATAAGCTATATATATATATCCCTAAAGCTGCAGTCCGTGAAGTGGTAAAAAAAAAAAAACAAACAAAAAAAAAATGCAGTAGATATTATATTGTAGGTTGCCCATTTCTGGTGAAAATATCCCCATTCTGGAAGATATTTGCACAAATTTAATCATCATTCGTAAGCATTAACTGTACACTGAACGAAATTTAGTCCGCACGGGCTGCCAAAGAGTATATACACGTGATCTGAAGCTGAAATATACAGCATAATGAAATAAGCAAAAACAGAGCAAAACTGTGGAAGCCACAGTTAGCCGCTGCTGTGTTTGACGGTATCGCTCCAAATATAATCTTCCAGCAAGGCCTTACGAGGTTCAGCGTTGATAACTGCAGAACGACAGCAGTTACATTCTGCCTAAATGAAATGCCACATTTCCACTCACCATTGCCCTTGGTCTCGTCGTCCAGGCTGTTTAAGTGCTGCAGTACCCTCTCCATCGGAACCTCCTCGGCTCCTTCGAACTCTCCGCCGACACAGTCTCCGAGTACAGCCGCGACCAGCGCTCCCCGAAACCTCGACAAAGACGCAGGTCCACCTGCCGTCATCGCTCTCACTGCCGTCATTGCCATTCATTCACAGGAGTGCTTCAACGTCCCACTACGGATCGCTCCGGTGCACCGTGGACGAACCTGTCAAGCAGCGAGTGATGACAAATGTCGACTGAACTCGCCTCACCTTGCTAGTGCTTCCGGAAATCGTATGGATGCCTGTTTGGCTTGACGCCCACCAGTGTGTGTATCGGGTTGCACACATGCAGAAACCGAATTCTGCCTCCCATCCCCTTTCACCACACCGTGCCTAACCGTCGACTCAAATGTTGAGATCTATTTCGGATTTATGGGAAGACAATAGTGACGCGAGCGTTTGACTTTGCGTTGATATACGTCATTATGCGACGGCCAATGTTAATGACGTAATCACCATAACTGATCATGTGATATGAAAAATCCCTTACCCACAAAGACGGCATATTATCTCACTATTTTTGCACTCAACCATTTAAATGGTTGCAAATTTTAATCAACATTGACTTTATTAATAAACAAATTAAGTCAAAAAGTCTACGTCTAAGTCAACTTTATTGTCAGATATACTGTACATACACGACATACAGCATAAATGAATTTACAGTCCTCTCGGACCCATGGTGCAGCAAGGTAATAAATAAAACTATAACTAAACAAAATTACCCTAAACTAAATTTAAAAAAACTACTTTAAAAACTACAAATAATATACAATATAAACAGTGAGGTTTATAACAGTATGGACAGTCTATACCATATACATTTTTGTATTTATAAGGTGAGGCGAGTTTTGACATAGATAATCACGTTGGACCACCAGGGGCACAGCGCCTATAGTTGTCAGTATCTTTTATATTTCTTTTTTTGATCTATAGTTACTGACTGTGGTTAGTTCATTGAGACAGTAGGGCAATTCTATAAATCTTGACTTGTATTAAAAGCTACAATCCCAGAAAAGTGGCTTGTTTTTCAAATTCTGCGTGCCTCTGCTTTAACGCAAGGCGCACAGAACTAGTCTGGCCCTCGTCAGTGTTTATTGGTTGTTAAAAGTTATTGTGTGACACTCAAGAGTTGGTCAGCTGTAATTTTCGCACGCTGTTTGTGGACAATATACGCAGGAATGGATGAAACTTGAATTATGTGATCCCTGGATCCTTGTGATACGTTTTGAATAATTTTGACCTTTAATGATTAACGTTTATCATTAGAACCAACAATAATTAAAAAAAACAATAATATTGCAGCCTGCTTTCTTCCGATTATGGCAAACTGTCACTGAACGAGCTGTTGAAAATATAATCTGCTGCAATGGTCCTGATATTATCAAATAACACTGTGAAATAACAGAAGAGCATTAAAAAAAACTCAGCTTTTCCTGTGATTCTTCCTGACAGTGTAGGAATGCAAGGAACTGTACACTAGGGAAACAAAACAACCCCTCCATAAACGAAGGCCCAACACAGAGATGCCACCTCTTCAGGACAGGACTCAGCAGTACACCTACACCTAAAAGAAAGCGGACACTCCTGAGTGGAGGCCATGCTGTTCTTCTGTTTCGTTGCAAACAGACTCAGAGACGACACAGCTCCTCCTCCCACATGCCTCTGTCACTTCCTCTTCACTTTTTTCTGAAAGCACAGACAAACATTTATTGAGGTGGATAGTTTGAGTTGAGTCAGCTTTCACAAGGTGCATGGAATCAAGTTCCTTTCTTTTTATTTGTTGGTTCAGTTTTTATTAGCGGTTGTTCAGATTTTCTTGCTCAAACACAAATGTTATAGTTTACAGGCCTCCAGCCTCAGTACGTGAGGTGAAGCAAAGATCTGCTCACGTAAAAGCATCATTACCAAACACCAGCGAGAGGTGGTGAGCTGGCTGGGCTTTCTTTCTCTTAGCTCCACATCGTAGCCCCCATGTGTTGGAGTGGCCCCCCGTGCAGGGTACACAGTCTTCTTGGAGACCCTGGAATAACCCCTCAGTGTTACCTTGAGGGCTGTGATTGGGAGAAACGGCCTCCCCGATCAGAACCCGAGTGGTGTCTGCTGTTGGACTTCTGTGCATCAGACCACCCTAGGTTGGTGGTCAATGATCAACTTTGTGGTCGTGTCATCTGACCTTTGGCCTCTATGTTTTAGACACTCGGGGTGAATATTTTTTCTGGTCTCTCACACCATTTCCACTTTATCACTCTCTTTTTATTGTCTACCATTCTGATGGTCATAAACAGGAACATATATTTATATGTTTGGAACAATACAGAGAAGAATAGCGTGGCCCCTTTGTGTCTGGAGCTCACTGGTCCAGGCTGTCTGACGCACAGGCTCATTCTGAATACCTCCCGTCGGCCCGTGTGTCTCCATAGAACAGGCGGCTTCAGGGAGGAGGAGCTGTGAAAAAGGAGCCATGAAGGAGGAGGAGCTGTAACGGCTTTGTGTCTGGAGCTCACCAATCCTGGCTGTCTGACGCAACGGCTCATTCTGAATAACTCCCGTCGGCCCCTGTGCGTCTCAACAAAGACTGCTTCAGACTGAACTGGACGGGGCAGATTATGCTGCACACATACAGAATTCTCAGTGAAGGACCATCATTTTCTATTTTCCAGAAAGGACCCTTTAGGAGCAGTTAGCAAGTTTTGCAAGTGGTGCTGAGCTCCACCCGTGGCCAAGACTGCTGGCGGAACCGACCCTTGAATATAGAAGCCGCTTCCATGTCTCTACCGTGTTACTTCGGTAGCACATATACTAAAATTGGAACGATACAGAGAAGATTAGCATGGCCCCTGCGCAAGGATGACACGCAAATTCGTGAAGCGTTCTTCATTTTTTCCCCCTCCATAATTCTGTTTTTGTTTGCAGGCACAGTAAGTGGTTTTTGCGTAATTGCACATCCGCGCCAGTAGGTGGCAGTGACACTCATTGTCAGAGTCTGCGAGAGAGCGAGACAAACGAAGACATCTTGGAAAAACATTTAACAGCTATGAAAAGAAAGGCGGAGATAATGAGACGAACCAAAGTCGCCCAAAAGCTAAGACGACAGAATGTGACCAAGCGTATGTAGCGCTTGGCTTCACTGTTATACGGAGGAAAGACCGGTGTGTTTACTGTCTTCAAATGTTTTCAGCGGACAGCACGAAGCCAAATAAACGAAGGCGTCGCTTCAGTCCATTCCCCCAAATCAGGCTGATGAGCCGCTGGAGTCTTTTCAGCCATCACCCCGATTTGTGGACGCTGCTTCAGCAAACCAGCGAGCACTTTTAGCGTCTATAAGGTGGCGAAGCAAATTGATGAGTGCAAAAAAATAAATAAAAAATTGTTTTGTTCATTTTTGTTTTGTAGGTTAAAGTTTTATATATTGTGCTTCTGAGTTAATGTTCAATTTGAATTATTATTACTATAAATAATTATTGATTTTATTTACCGGTAAATTTATTTTCAGTATCAAATGGCAGTCAGTCAAATGTTTCTAGTTTAAATAAGGATTATTTTTTCAAATTTCAGGTAAATTGAAGCAGTTTAAACCATTTCTGTTACAGACTATAAACAATGTTAATAAAGTTATTCTTTGGTGTAAGTTGATCTAGATTTCTTTTTTCTTTTCTTTAACATTAATAAGGGTACAATTATGTAGAGGTGTGCATTTAACAATTTAAAAGACAAATGATGCTATTTAGTCGTGATGGGGGGAACAAACCGGAAACAAAAGGTCAGCTAATTTAAAAATGAACACGCCATAATGATAAGAAAAAGAAGAAAAAAGAATTTCAAGAGGCAGTGAAAAAGAGCAGCAGAAAGAATCAACTGCAGAGGAAATAAAGACTCTGCTGTTAGGACAAAGCAAAGCCAACTTGTCTGTTTCAGCAAAAGTCTGGAGTATTTTTGTCCAAATATTTGTCAAACTACTCTTTGCTCAGACACTGCAGGGCCACTCGTTGGCCTACTGGCTTGTGTTCCCTCACCTCTGGGCATGTGAAGCCAGCTCCCGTCCCAGCCGCAGAATGGATCTCTGGCAAAGACGCAGTCATGACATGAGGTGTCCCTCTGACAGGCCGACATCGGTACCTGCACGAGTCCAAAGGAGGAGCTGACGCACACACTCCTCTGGACAACAAAACACTGAATCATTCATGCAGCAGCTGTACGTTTGTACGTGGTTCAATATTAGAAAACCTTGATGGACACATACCAGCGCAGAGGAAACGACCAAAGCCTGTACAGGCTGGGCTTCATCAAACACCTGAAGCTCTTCCATGATGTGCATTTCTCCTTGGATGTCTACAGCTGGATGCAGCCAGCCATCGTCTGAGCGATGAGATATGGCACATTCATGTCACAGCGTGTCACAGCTGCCTTCTGGCATTTTAACACATTTATTGTGATAAAATGCAAATGTTGACTACGGTGTTTTTGCTCGGAGCCTTAGTGAACACACTGTGATCGTGTCATGCAACTCTTTCTGAATGAAACTCACCAGTTCCCACAAGCAGAACAGTGTAAAGGTTTCCGTCCAGCGCCGGCTCCTCGTGCACAGCTATCCTCACCTAGTTGACGCTCCTTTTGAACACGAGTGGGCCCAACCCGAGTGGGCGCACATGACTGGCCACGAGTGGGATCAGTGGGTGCCTTCTGGCAACAGTGAGGACATAACCAGGGAGGTCTCGAGAGGTGTCGATGCTCTGGGATCTGTGCACATCTGTAACACACTACAAAGGACCCCAGACGATTAGAGAAGAGCGACATTGAAATACTCCATGAAGAGAGCGTGTGGGAGGCCTACCCATCCACTAGGCTCTGGCACCCTCCCTGTGTACTCCCTCCTCCACTTTGAGTCTTGTACCTCCATGTACGGCCCATTGAAAACCTTCTGGACGTCCGAGAAAGCGTACTGGCAGATAGCGGATGCTGTGATAGTCTCCCTGGAAAACATTCAACACCACAGAGGCCATCCAGAGGCCAACCTCGGGATTAACGATGCACCGGGAGGTCATCATCTGTCACCCAGACTCAATTTCAGACACATCACAGATGATCAACTAACAATCTCGGGGTAATAATGCACCTTTGCGGCCAAAAGTATGGGTGTTCATCTCCAGTAGTTGCTCCTGGGCTCTACTCCAGGAGCAACTACTTGTTCTGCAGATTTTTTTAAGCAGCACACACCTTCCCGGTGAGTCAGAGGCATCTACTGCGTCATCTGAACCGATACTACCCTACACAGCGTGAGTGGCCAATGAAGGGGGGAACCATTGAGAAACTGATGCTGTGTCATGGCAGAGATGGCTCGCCACTGGAGGTGGAGCCTGGTGAAATTGCAGTTTGCCTGGCAACAGTGGCACAGAAAGAAGGAACCAAGATGTGAGACACTGAGCAGAAATTATCCAACGAAAACTGCGGCTGGGACAGATGTGACGCCTTCAAAAATCCCCCTATTTGCAACTTTTCTCCTCCTCCGTTCAAGCCTTTCATCTGGTCACCTTGCAGCCACAGTAACTGAGAATTCTCCCAATCCAGGGAAACATAAACGGTTAGGGTCAATAGTAATTAGGCTGGCTGATGTCCCTGACCTTGCAGACGCGGGCGATCCTGGACACCTTCGCCTGGCTCGGCTAGGCGATCTGCTCCTGGCTTCTCTCTGTGAAGAAGAAATAAATGTTGAATAACTCTGTAAATCTAGTCTCTGCTGGGTTGAAGTGCGTCGAAGTCAGCTCGAATGTCTGAGGTGGAGACGCAGAGCCCAGCTGACAGAGGATCAGTGCGAGAGGATCTATACCTGGATGTTTTAGCCATTTGTGGGACATCCCAAAGCTGGTCGTGTTGGTTACGTCCCTGGATTTGTGAAGCTTGGTTAAAACAAAAAAGCCTTGCTGCTTTTGCAGCTTAGCTAGCAAAGCTTCCGCCGTTCTCGCCATTTTAGCATCACTCAAGTTTTTGTATTTCTCCGCGTTTCGTCTCGTCGTGCCGATTTAATTTGTGGTCTTTAAAGACGGCGATCTGCTCTCCGCAAACTAAACACACGGCTTTACCTCCGACTTCAGTCAAAAAGACACTTATCACTCCAACTTTTGCTGAAAGTCTGCATTCAGTTTTAGCATGAGCGGATATTTTTGAGGGCTAAACTCATCTCGTGACATCGATCCAATCACGCTCACCTGTTGCCGTACACGTCACGTTATTATGCACGTGAGGAAAAGCAACTTTAAAATAAAAGCTCACGAAGTAAAGTGAGAAAATACGTTTGTCATTTCCAGTTAACCTTACGCAGACTGGTTAAAGTCAATCAAAGGGCCGCATGTGGCCCGGGGGCCGTACAACAACCAGGTCTGGTCTAATGCAACAACATGGCGGAAAACCATCGGCGGACTCGCCTGAGGCCCACGGCTGTGGAGATGGCGGTGGTGTTGAGCGTGTAGAACTCCTCTGCCGCCCACGGACAGCAGCCCAGACTCCTCTTCCAGCAGCAGGGAGCCCAACACACCTGTGATCACCGTGACGAGGTTCCCACACAGGACCAAAAAGCAGCACACTCCCACAGTATTTCAGCGGGTTCTTTACTAAAACAGTAAACTGATGACAGGAATGTATCCGCACCTGCAGCCTGGACTCCATCAAGGAAGTGGCAGACAGAAGGATGCTGGCCAGGCTGACATCCATCAGGAGCAACTCCTCCCAGCCCCTGCACCACTGTGGAGGCCCCAGGCAGCTCCTTTAGCACTAGACTGAGGCACCCTGAGTGCAGGAAGGAGCGCTAGCGCAGGTCGTTCCTCCCCACAGCCATCAGACGGTATAATGCAGCATCCCAGCCATCACACAGTCAGTGCAACATCTGTCTATGTGCCATAACCACCCATGGGACATGGTAACGCTATTCACGTACCGCACCGCACTGGAAATATATAGCTTTCAGACATATATTTATTTATTTGTATTCTATTTTTTTAAATATTTTTTCAAGTTAACTATTTTTTCTTATTTTCTTCTCATTTTCTGCTCTGTGTGCTGCTGCTGGGACACTGAAATTTCCCCATTGCAGGATAATAAAAATCTATTCTATTCTATCGTGAAGGATGTGACAGCTCCTTGCTAGATTGGATGTTTTTATATGTAGCAGGGTGTACCTCCTTCATGATCAGCATTCTATTTCACACGCTTTTAAAGTGGTTGCTATGTTCTTTCACCAGCCAATGTTCACCTTAAAGGGAAAGTTTGGGTTTTAAGCTTTACCCTCAGAAGCAGAGCAATATGTTACTGGGTACGGTGACAGCAACACAGCTACAAACATATTTTAGTCACCTAAAAGAGGCAACAAGTTGTTTACAGACGTTGTTTGCACTTTCAAGAAGTTTAAATACCATTATTTTTGTAACATACAGTATGATGCTGGCTAACGGGATGTGTGAAAAACTGTTCTTATCCTGTTATGTAGAAAATATAACCTGTTGACCAATAAACCATTCAAGTTTGTACAAAATGTTGAGGTCCTCTCTGTTACATCCTATACATCCTTACACTTGTGCCTCCCTCTCTAGTGTAATTAACGTGCTGGATTCATCTTGAACGACACAAATCTTTATCAAACATTGGATTATTTTAATCTCTTCCACAAAAACAAAAATAGTGAGCGCCGTGGGCCAGTACTTCCGGTGAAAACATCCGGTGATACCCATCTGTCCAGGAACCATACCTTCTTCGTGCGCACGAATATTTCGTGTACACGAATTAGTATCTCGTGTGCACGAATTAATATTTCGTGACCACGGTTTATTTATTTTAACATGTCTTGTCTGGGGCTCCGTGAGATACAGCGCTTAGGTCTGTTCTGGCGCTACTCGTTGCTGCCACCCTGTGGACACAAAGCCGCATGACCTTGTAACTGCAAAGGAGAGTATTTAACCATTGCTTTGATACTGATACAACAGCAGACACCAGTGCTGAGTCAACATTAACACATCTGACATTTCCAGAACGCCCTCGTCATCAGTTTTAGCTTATCTTTCTTGCTACTCCATCAAATTACAGCGCAAACATCTGATTCATGATGCAGCTTGGCAGATGTTGCGCTGCTCATGTGGTTGAAATAACAGCTGCACCAGCAGTCTGACATCAGCCTCCACAGTCCATCCTTGCTCTCCACTCTGCCTTACAATTGTCCCCTTTTAGAATGTTCTTGTCTATTTAAATCTGCACACCACTTCAGTGTAAAGATGAAAGAGCATTTTAAAGATATTAAAAAAAAGCCAGATTTCCCCCTCAGCCATGAATCAAATGACTGACTGCTGCTGGTTTCCCAACAAGCTTTTTAGTGTCCCGATAGCTGAAAACAGAAAGGGGCCTCTCAGCCTCGCTTCCATGTGAGTCAGCGACTCACACGAGAGGCTGGTCCTAAACTCAGCTCATCACTTGTGACTTTCCTGGGAGAGTAAGACAAAAAACAGTCTGAAAGTAAAACAAGAAAAGGGTCAACTATTGCAAGAACCTTTATTAACCTTTATGAAACATCAAGAGTCCATTATTAATACTCTTCACCTTCTTCATCCTCATCTCCCATGCTGTCAGCTCCCACCTCCTCATAATCCTTCTCCAGGGCAGCCATGTCTTCTCTGGCCTCAGAGAATTCGCCCTCCTCCATCCCCTCACCCACGTACCAGTGGACAAAGGCTCTTTTGGCGTACATGAGGTCAAACTTGTGGTCCAGACGAGCCCAGGCCTCAGCGATGGCGGTGGTGTTGCTCAGCATGCACACAGCTCTCTGGACCTTGGCCAGGTCTCCTCCAGGAACCACAGTGGGCGGCTGGTAGTTGATGCCCACCTTGAAGCCGGTGGGGCACCAGTCCACAAACTGGATGGTACGCCTGGTTTTGATGGCGGCAATGGCAGCGTTCACATCTTTGGGCACCACGTCACCACGATACAGCAGGCAGCAGGCCATGTACTTGCCGTGGCGAGGGTCACATTTCACCAGCTGATTGGCTGGCTCAAAGCAGGCGTTGGTGATTTCAGCCACCGTCAGCTGCTCGTGGTAGGCCTTCTCAGCAGAGATGACGGGGGCGTAGGTGGCCAGGGGGAAATGGATACGGGGATAAGGCACCAAGTTGGTCTGGAACTCTGTCAGATCAACATTGAGGGCACCATCAAAACGCAGAGAAGCAGTGATGGAGGACACGATCTGGCTGATCAGCCTGTTCAGGTTGGTGTAGGTGGGACGTTCGATATCCAGGTTCCTGCGGCAGATGTCGTAGATGGCCTCGTTGTCCACCATGAAGGCACAGTCCGAGTGCTCCAGGGTGGTGTGGGTGGTCAGGATGGAGTTGTAGGGCTCCACCACAGCAGTGGACACCTGGGGAGCCGGGTAGACGGAGAACTCCAGCTTGGACTTCTTGCCGTAGTCGACGGACAGTCGCTCCATCAGCAGGGAGGTAAAACCTGAACCAGTGCCACCCCCAAAGCTGTGGAAGACCAGGAAGCCCTGAAGGCCGGTGCACTGGTCAGTCTGTTTGCAAAGAGGCAGACAAAGATAGCAGATCAAGTCCTATTACACACACTCGTCCATTCAGAAATCAGAAACGCACCAGTTTGCGGATTCTGTCCAGCACCACGTCGATGAGCTCCTTTCCAACCGTGTAGTGTCCACGAGCGTAATTGTTGGCAGCATCCTCCTTTCCAGTGATCAGCTGCTCAGGATGAAACAGCTGGCGGTAGGTCCCAGTACGCACCTCATCTATGGGTCACAGATGGATACTTTAATAATCTCCAGGAGAGTTCACATTTCCAGCAGCTCCAAAGTGGAAACACACAAGGACTTGCAAGTCTTGGGAAAATACTAAAACACTAAAGTAGCTCAAATGAGGTAGGATTAAAAAAAAAACAACAAAACTACAGTCTCAGTGATAGAAAAGACAGTCACAGTGCAATATAACAGTGTGGAGCATACACAATAGTCAGCATTTATAGGAAGGGCTGACTGGTGTGGCCACACACACACACACCTTACCGATCACAGATGGCTCCAGGTCCACAAAAACAGCTCTGGGGACGTGTTTTCCAGCTCCGGTCTCACTAAAGAAGGTGTTGAAAGAATCATCGCCTCCTCCAACAGTCTTGTCGCTGGGCATCTGCCCATCAGGCTGGATCCCGTGTTCCAGGCAATAAAGCTCCCAACAAGCATTGCCGATCTGGACGCCAGCCTGGCCCACATGTATGGAGATGCACTCACGCTGTGGGGGAACAAGTGGGTTCATGAAAACGGTCCAGGCTTCTGATCACATGCCGAGAACATTTAGGCAGCACTTAGGGAGGAAACAAAGCATTGTGTTGTGAAGTTCCTGGTACCAGATCTCTGTAGTTGGAGGCCAGCTTTGTGGCAATTTAAATCCTGCTCATTCCTTCACAGATCTTTCCAGGCATTTAAAAAGCTGGAAATCTTGACACTAAAAAGGGGAATTTCCAGCCAATCCCACTGATACACATTTTATCTATTAAGTATACCTCTATTAAGTAGGATTTAAAACGCAGAATGTTAATTTTAGTTTTTATCGTCAGCTGTGCTTGGATTTAGCCACTTTTCTCGCCGGATCAGGTTTTAAAAATAAAAATAATAATAAAAAAAAAAAAATCAAACCACAATAACTTTTGAGATTTTCAAATGATTTTCATAGATGCTCACGCCGCTAACGTTCTGGCCCATAAAGAAAGAAACTGTTCTGTTTAAAATTACCGTTGGAGATTAAATGAGAGTCATTCTTATTTCACCAAAGCTATATTAAATTGTTTATTTTTTTGAATAACGGCCCAACGACTTTAACATGAAAACGTCAACGTTCCGGTTGCTCAGGTCTTTGAGTTTCTGTTCTTTGTCAAATCCATCAGCCACTAATTTTCTTTAACGAAAACAAACGAGGAAATATAATATTTTTGTACTCACCATGTTGGCTTATGATGAAATGATTACAGCAAGAAAAAGAAGGAAAAAAAGAGAGAGTCCTCCAACAATCAGGTCCTTAAGCGTCCTTTGTCAGAAGAGGGCTTTGACCGGCTGGGTGGGGCCTTTTATACTCCCTTGGTGGCGGAAACGCATTTTCTTTTTTTTTTTTAGAAGAAACGCTGCCAGGACAGCTTAGACACATAACCATCCACTATAAAATATAATTAAAAAACAATTCAGAAAGCGTATTTTAGTGTCAACATTTTAAAATAATTTTGAATTTGATACGGCCATTTAAATCGCGGGACAACAAATTATTATTATTTTTTTTGTTAATCCAGCCAGACATGTTTGTAGTCCTATGAAAGGGGAAGCAGCTAAATCGCAAGGTACCAAACAATAAATGGACTACAATACCCAGCTGGCGCGGAATAATTTACGTTGCCGTAAACTACTTTGCGCAATGCGAGGGAAGCTCATTCATCTTGGTTCCTTGTGTTGGAGTCGTTCTTCCGATTATGGCAAACTGTCACTGAACAAACTGTTGAATATATAATCTCCTGCTGCAATGGTCCTAATATTATCAATCAAATAACATTATTAAATAACAAAAGAGCAGTAAATAAAAAAGAAACTTATCAGAGTGTCTTGCGAAATTAATGTTTTAAAAATCTTAATATGAAAGATACGTTCATCGTACGTTTTACGTCATCAAAGTTTTGTGGAAGTTTGCAGTTTTTATTTGAATACTTTGAAAATATTTGCAATGAATTAATCCTACATAAACAATGTAAATGAACTAATATGAACAATAATGCTCACAATCTCTAAATAAACAGATTTTATACTAATTTTAGTATAATTCATCTTAATATACCATATTTATGCTATTAATTCAGAATATCTGGGTTTATGCTATTTATGCTGCCATGTCAGAGTTAAACAGGTACATGACATCAGTAGGCAGAACACTGAGGGGCTGTTGCCATAGTAATGACATCCCACATAAAACTGAAAGTGATGGGACTATTAAAATTAAAATCAAATGAAACAATCAGCATTTATAGACCAAAGAGCACACATCTTTTAGCTCAGTGTGAAGTAAACACATAAAAGCATCCCCTTTGTTACTACTGCTTATATTTACAGTCTAACTTGTGTTTCAGGTTGGCCAGTTGCTCCATGTTGATGCTGCTGCCACCACACACGATCACCAGCAGGGGGCCCAAGAGAGCTGGCAGCCGATCTAAAAGGAGGCAGAATCCCAAAAACCGATCATCATCATGCTGTCCAGAAGTTTCTCAAAACATATTCAGATTCATCTGAAATCTATTACAAACGCAACGCGTTGTGGTGGTTATTACGTAGGAATCACGCACAATCAATAAATCTGCTCGTGTGTGACTACGATGAAGATTGTACAGGAATTTGTTGATGTTTTGATGCTGTTACACACATAAACAAGTTTTAATGCATTATTGTGTTGTGCTGAGGTGGTAGATCAATGTGATGCATGGAGCGCTTACGTTCATCCTGCAGTTTACAGATGATTCCACTGTAGACAGCTGCAAGTGCCGCTCCACACGCCAGTTCCACAAGGACACGTTCCTCATCTGGCAAATCACACACACACACACACACACACAAAGTCGTTAAATGCCAGTTACCTTGTTCTTTGATAAAGTCTGGAGGGCACCACCATACAAACCCAGGAATGTTTGGACAGCATGTAGAGCCTGCTGGTCAGTCACAAGCTCAGAAATAATGTTCAGATCTTCGTGTTGGCTGTGTTCAAACGCTTTCTGGCAAACTGTCTTTGCTCCAAGACATTTGGCTTCGCTGTGAAGAGACAGAGACCTTAGCTCGGCCTTTACGCCATTTCAAACCATTTTAGCTCCTTTAAACTCTGACCTGGTGATGTCATCTAATGTGACCGGCCTCCCGGCCTTAACCGCTGCATTGAAACAGTTGGCGCCCACTGTCTCCATGGCAATGATGGGTACGTCTGCCCAGCCTACGTCCCGGAGGCCCTGGACCACCCCGCAGAGGAGGCCTCCTCCACCCACAGATACCACCACAGCTCCAGGTTTCACGTCGGGTCCAAGAGAGGCCGCAGCCTCGGCAATCATGCTGGCGTGGCCCCGCCTGAGCAGGTTTCAAATGTTCAGGGAGGGTTTGGGTGAACAGCGTGGGACAAGAAAGATGCTAAAGGGAGATGCAGAAAGTGTAAACTTTCACTGTAATTAATGTTTGTACCAGAGCAGTGGGTGATCAAATGGAGGAATGTATGTGAGCCCTTCAGTTTCTGCCAAGCTGAGAGCTTCAGCATTAGCATCATCCCAAACCTGAGAAGAAAACTACATTTCATCCTCTACGCCGACGACAACAGCCACAGCACTGCAGTATCCCAGTGAGACAAATAACAGCTACTGACGTGATAGCTCACCTTGCCTGAAATCTTGACAGTTGCACCCTGTTCCTGGAGTTTCTGAACAACCAGTTCAGGAGAAGAAGAAGGAATGACGATGGTGGCTGGTACACCCATTTTTCTGGCTACGAAGGCTGCAGCCATACCCGCATTACCACCTAAAAGAAGAGCACGTGAGTAATATTCTTCTAACTCTAACTCTCTAATTCTGGAATTGTGTGTAACAGCTGGTAAGAATTTACATCCACTTTCATAAAAAAAAAATAAAAAAAAAAGAATTAGTAATAAATATAAAATCAAACCTAAGCTACTTTGTTTCTCTTGTCCTGTCTCCTGTTGATTTGTAATAATGTACAATTGAAGCTTGTGAAGTTTTGACCTCAATCTTTCACAGTGGGGGTTCATCCCATCTGTTACAGTTAACAGGTTTTTGGTAAACACACCCACGTGTTCCTCCCAATCTATGCCCTTTTTTTGTTCCAGTTAAAAGTTGGTAGTAACGTCACCTGAGGCGCAGACAACGCCATTGGACTGCCCAGCAAGCTACAGAAAGGAGAAAAGTCAAAAGGTATTTATTTATTGATTGATTTGTTTATTTATTTGTTGGTCATCCTTACATGGTCTGCTTGGTTGGTTATACCTGCTGGCAGAGATGTCCGATGCCACGGATCTTAAAGGAGCCGGAGGGCTGTGAATTTTCCATCTTCAGGTGCACAGTGGTCCCCACAAGTTTGGACATGCTGACACTCTCCAGCAGAGGGGTGTTCACGTGGAAATGATTCGCCATGGTGTGACTGATTACACACACACACACACACACACACACACACACACACACACACACACACACACACAAAAGAATAAAAAAAGAAAGAAAAGTTAATCTTAAGACATTCTGAAAATTGCCTCATAAATCACTCGTGAACGGTTCCAGTTATATAATGGGTGTATGTGTGTGACCACAGCATGGGTATCAAACTTAGATTACTGAACAGCAGACATCTTGTCACAAAGGGTAACAATAGTTAATTCATAAAACCCAACAGTAGTTACATAACAATAACACGGAACCTCATCAACAACTACATAGCCTAACTGTTGACATAGTGTATCCGTTACAATTTATCTTTACAAGTTACATTGTGGCATTTATGATGCTGATAATTTTTTGAACGAGTTTAAACAAAAAAATGTGGACTTACGTTGACCAGAGTGACCTATTTTACACAAACGTCTTGGTAAAACTACAGTATCAGCTACATGAAGACTCGATGTAGCATGTTGACAAAACATCAGACCATGATGAACATCAAACAACTTCCGGTGGTTTCTTCAAAATAATTGTATTATTATTATCATTATAATTAGTAGTATTATATAAATATGTAGCTACAGATATCACAGGTCCCGATGCAAATTTGAATAGTGTTATAAAAAGAGAAATATGAACCTACGTCTCGAGATCCCTCTGTTGGTGTGCGGTTAAAACTGCTCTTCCCCCTACATGTGAAAAGATGTCTGTGGTTTCGTAATGTTGATTGGTTTTATAGTTTTATTGTGCCTTTTGTTATCGTTATTGCAGTTTATGTACGAGCAAAGGACAGCTGTCAGTTTAAATTCACACAACTGAATGAGTCAATCACAGCCTTGTGCATGGTTAATAATATCTTTACTATAATTATAGTACATCTGTTGTGGAGTTACAGGTTTCATATACACAAAGTAATGGGTGTTACTCCTCAGAACAAAGTGCAATCTTAAACATTGTCCAGCTCTCTCCTTCTCTGTCGGTACAGGACATGACGATTTCTGTCCACAGGGTGGCAGCAACGAGTAGCGCCAGAACAGAAATAAGATCTTCGTCTGATTGGAATAAAATTAATAGAAAAAATAAATGGTTTGAATAAAATAACAAGTGAAGAAAATAGTACAGTTCATACAACAAAAGAAATATGTAAAAAATGAGAAAAATTGGAAATAAGTGATTTTTCTAAACTACCCCTAGTTTTCTCATTTTATTTAATTATTTATTTTTTTAAACGTGCTGGTATGCCACCAATTTTAGGTTATATAGTAAATATTTAACTTTGAAGATGGCCAATGCTGTTTCATCTTTAAATGAAACACCAACTTAATGTATAAAATCAGTAAATGTTATGAATCTCATCATCTCTATAGGCTTTTGAAAATACACTGGCTTTACAAACTCATTTTCTACAGTCGTGTTGCCTTCTTGTTGCCTCTTGTTCTAAAACCAGCAGCAACCGTGTTGCGTTTGAACAAACTGTAATGACAGCGGTACCAGTGCTGAGTCAACGTAAACAGAATACATCCGACCCACCCACAGTTGTACCTCTATCGGGTTTTAAGTATCAGAATCCAAAAGTTATTTTTCAGTTCTTGTTTCTCTCTTCCTCTTCTATTCTGCAATTAGACTGCAGCTATCAGGTTGTAGTTGCACCAAAACCCTAGCTGCTACACCCAGCTGACACACCGCATCATGGCTCCCTCCCTTCTGTCTACTTCCTTTTTCTCAACTACACCAACTTTCAGCTCGTCTTGTCTGTAAATTAGCATTCAGATCTTCACAGCGTTCCAGAATAAATACTACTAATAATAAAAATAAACCACTGGCAGCGAGAAATACACATCAGTTCATTGGGCCCGAAATCTTTTTTTTTTTTTTCTTCAAACAGGAAGTAAAGTGGAATTCAAAGAATACGACTGTTTGGGCAAATGATAATCATTTATAATACCAAGCTCGTGCTTTTATGCTGTCACTGAAAGCCCTTTTTTTCTTTTAGCAGCTTCTTTCATGCAACAGAGATCTTGTGGATTTGCCACGATTGTTGCTCAAAGTAAGATACAGGCAATGTCTTGTAAGTGCAGCAACTGAGTGAAAGCACATTTTGCTTCTACACAGAAAGCGCCTGTGTGTTCCCAGCAGCATGCCCAAACCTACAGGAACATAAAAAGCAAAGTTGCAAACTCCGCTTTGGCTCCCTCCAGCCTACTGATGACACCCGTGCTTTGTTCTTCCTTTCTCAGCGAAAGCTGCAGCCCACACGCTGCTCCTCTCTGCATGCATGCGCCATCTGCATGTGCGCGTGTGACTCCTGGGCTGGGCCTCAAGCCAGGGAGCGCTGTCTGGGTTTAATCCGTGGACACAGCTGGAGAGGGAGGGAGGGAGAGCGCAGAGTCACTACATCATGTTAACATTGTCCTGGAGGTGTCCAAGCAGCGTGAAGACAGACCGCCAGAGTGTTTACGAATAAATCTGCCACTTAAGTGGCATACGCACATGATCACTGACGTCGACTCATTGTTCCTGAACATCAGAATAACAATATAGAATAAAATGTAACTCATAGACAAAACATGTTGTGAATGCAAAGAGCTGAGTCAGCGACTGTTTACCTTAAACCCATCTCTTACCACGGCAACACGGACGTCAGGTGTAGCTCACGGACTAAACTTTCACAGAATTTCACAAACCTTCATTATTCCTGTAACTAAAATTGCTTAATTCTTTGATGTCTGAAGATAACGCGTCACAGCCATGGAAAAAAACAAAAGGAATAAAGGACAGTTTTGAAATATGTTATGAAATCAGTTGATTTCTGAAACAGCATGACAAAAGCAAAGAGACGGCTTTTTGTCTGGTTTTCCCCCCGACTAAATCCTTGATTTCCTGGTAACTAAAAAACTTCTTTGCTTCTTTCTTCTGATGTTCAGGAGTGATGCAACACTTGTGTCATTCATATTTGTTGATGGTGGATAAGCAAATAACGATGACTTTAGGTGTATTTACTTTTGGTACATTCCTTTTTAGGTACATTCTGACTGATTTGTGGAGGACAACATAAAGGTAGGCATTTCTGAACTCTCAGCTCAGACTTCTGGTTGGACGTGTCCTGATGTTTTGTGCTTCCTCACCCCCAGGAGGTTTCTGGGCACGTATCCCTCATGCTCGTTGAGTCGTGCCCACCACCACTCGGTCTCCACGTTGTCGCTGCGGCGCAGCACTGCGAGGGCATCGCCCTCGCTGAAGGACAGCTCATCGGGATGTTGGGCCGTGTAGTCCCAGAGGGCGTAGACCGACCCTTTGTTCATCACACCCAGCTTCTCCTGCACACCTAGCAGAGATGGAGACACTGTCAATGTCTGTCTCAAGAACTACTACTTTATACCCCCACAATCATCTGCTCGCCTTTAAGAGGATACAATCGTGTTCACCTTTCTTGGCTGGCCATCACACGTGCACGTGGACCTACCGTAAAGGAACTGGGAGCACTGGGTGTAGCCCTCCTCCATCTCCTCACACTTGTCTGCTGCTGTCTCAACGTCACTGATGGTGGTGGCGAATATTGCAGCGCCTGACTCCACCAGCATCTTACAGAGGTGGACGCTGTTGCAGGAGGCAGCGCAGTGCAGCGGAGTCCTGCAAGGACCACCGTAAAACATTCCTCTGATTAACGCGGGCTGCTCCCACGTGCACATAGACGTGGAGGTACACGTGTACTTAATTCTGCAACCAGACGAGCTAGGCTTGAGCTGTAAATGTGAGTCTAAGCTGAACCTGGATAGAATGAGCTCTGTCACCAAAGAGGCTGATGAGCGGTACTGACCATCCGTCACTGTCAGCTGCGTTTACATTAACCCCAAAGTCCAGCAGGAACTTCACAATATGGTGATGTCCAGCACAGACAGCATTGTGCAGAGGAGTTATCCCTTCATCGTTGGGCATGCTGGGGTTTTCCACCTTGAAGAGAAGGGATCGTGAGTGGAATTCAGAGACGTTTATGCTTCTGTGCTATAAGACAGCTTAGCTTTCTCTCAAGCTCTAAGCTGCAGCCAGAGGAAAAGTGCCGAGTCAGAGTTGAAGCCTTTCTGTGTGAAGGAGTCAGAGCATGATGACGGGGCCCAGCTCTCTCCTGACAGAGCTGCCGAGCATCAAAGAGGTCCGTCCTCACGCAGATCTTGCAAATCTTTGATTCAGTTAGCAGAAACTTTGCCGCAGTTAGCAGCAGATCTGTTAAAGGTAGGTAGGCAGCTGGTTGTGTATATGCGTGTGGGAGGGCAGTCGTTTCTGGCACGTGAAGCAGTTCAGTTGCAAATGGTGGCATTATTAATAGCATTATTAAGAACAACCAAACCGTAACCATGCTGTTCTGATAGCGGCGTCCTCTTATCTTCCCTGACAAATTGTGGAAATTGCCTCCTCTTAAACCTCTGTCGCTAATATTCTAAGAAACACGGCTAGATTTGGTTCTAAATCCACAGGCGACTAAAAGGCACTGCATATTTGTAATACAGACATGCATTATAATAGTGATCCAGTAGCGACGTCATAATCTGACGTTACCTCATATATAATCCTCTGCACAAGGTCAAACTCCCCCTCTAATGATGCATCCAGCAGCAGAGCTAAAGGGTTAAACTTGACCCTCAGGCCGTGGCCTGTTCGCTCCGACGACGGCTTCTTCAGGTTGGTTCGCTTCGCCTGCAGCGCACATGGAGAGAGAGGAACAGAAGTCTTGAAAGAAAATCCCTGACAGAATTAACCGGCAGGTGCCTCTGCAGCAAATGACTGACACCAAAGTGTTGTTTTCCTATTTGTACTCAAAATAACAGAAGAGCCGGGTGTTTGTTTCCTTTTCATGTGGCCTGTTTTGTGTTGTAACCACCTTGGTTAGCGGAGTCTGTGTGGAAGGAGGAGGAGGAGGAGGAGGAGGAGGAGGAGAAGGGCCCGCGTGGCTGACAGAGCTGTGTGAGGGGCTGGATCTTCTGCTGTTCGGCTCCTCCAGCCGCTCGGGCGCTGGGGCCGGGCTGGGCTGGGCTGACAGCAACACGGCATCGGCAGGTTCAGCTTTCGCCGTTGTCGCCTTGGACGTTTCCATGGCGACCGAAGGAGGGGACAAGCGGAGCGGGCCTGCGTTCAGGGTTTGACCCTTGCCCTCTGAGGCGGCCACACCGACAAGTGTGTCCCCAGGGTCCGCGCCCCCGTTGGCTGAGTGGATGCTGTCCATGTCCCCCAGGATGCACTCCGGCTGGTAGAAGGTGCTCACTAGAATGTGGAGTGAAACACTCGATCAAAGGTTACAAAGCAATAGCACATGGCTAATTCCCAGCACACATCTGGCCCCAAGGTGACCTCCAGTGACATTCACGTCTTACCTGAGCATCCCTCCATACTTCCTGCCAGCGTGTTGAACCTGCCAGCAAAGATCACCCACATCAGTCAACAGCTGGCTTGTGACAGGAAGGATTTCAGTTCAGTGTTGCATCGCACATTAAACGCCACACAAAGTATCCCCCAACCTCTGGTAAAGCAGTTTTTGGATGTTGGGCCCCTGTGGGCCCTCGGGCTCGGTGATGGAGCTGCGTTTCTTCAGGGGGCGGGGCGCGTTGCTTAGGCGTCGGCGGAGGACGTCCAGGTCGGCGTCGCTCTGATAGCGCATCTGGGAGTGGGCTGTGAAGAAGAAGAAGAGGAAGTGGGGAATGAAGAATCCCTCCTTCTTTGTTATCAGCTGTTCCATGAAAGGGTCACCCGTCGACCTACCAACTGGGGTGAGTTTAGTGGGACTGAGGGGACGAGGGATGTTGTCGACATTGGGCGGAGGCAGAACGGGTCCATCACTGCTCTCCCCTCCTTTCCCCCCATCGGTCACATCCTGTTCACATCCTGTCTTTACGCCTCCTCCTCCTTGCAGAAAAGGGACAGGGGATGGAGACGCGGAGGAGCTGGGGAGGATCGGCTTACCATAGACTGCAGAGAACGAGAGGACATGGGTTCTCCGGTACGCCCCCTGTGACAGCTTTAAAGGCAGAGGTGCTTTAATCTTAGGTCACCTGCTTTGACAGTTGTCCTGTTGCTAAGCGATCCATAGTTTTTTGCCTGAGGATGCTGGAGGTACATGCTGTAGATGGAGCTGCTGTTCATGGTGGCAGGACCCTTCCTGGGCGACTGGGGCCTGGAGGGGTGGTCGGGGATGTAGGGACGAACAGCCACAGCTGGTGGAGGCTCTGTCCTCTCAGCTTGTGGAGACAAAGGCGAAGGCTGCGACGGGGGAGCGGGCCCTACGGAGGAGAACATACAAACACCCTTTTCTATCAGGAATTCTTTCCCAGCAACCGCTCCCAGACATTGCTCAGTTTTGTACATATCTTAGTATACCCGAGTAAGAGTTTTTTGGGGGGGGGAAAGTAGTGAACTAGATTGCAGTTGATTTTCTATTTGCCGGGTGTTAATCTCAGTTCAAACGTTGCTACGCTAACGCCCAGGTGTGTTCAGCACCTGTGGTAGAAGACATTTGAGGGTGTAGTCCAAGCGTTAAATGAGCAGCATTGTGCAGATTTTTACCTTGGACCGAATTAGGCGAGATGGATACCCGCTGCTGTAACTGCTGCAAAGAAGATGATGAAGAGGAGGAGGAGGAGGAGGAGGCGGCATTTGCAGTACTGGAGCGGGGCCAGCCCAGTGTACTGGGGGCAGAGCGCGGCAGGGAGCTGCTTGTGCAGTGATGCAACCCCGTCTGGTGTGAGGCACTGGGGTAGGTACCATAACCAGAGGGATGCTGGAGACACAAGAGAAGGAGGAGAACCATGATGTTCTCTACAGCCTGACTGCTTGACCTATTTTCCTTTGAGAGCCTCCTGAATTTTTAAGAATACCTTCCCGGAATAATATTTCCAGGTGAAAATTTTACACTTTAAGGATTCCTTTGGTAGAAACAAATAATTGTAACTGTATACTGTATCTGTGCTGTAATACACACGTAGGTCTTTTCCAACAGGGTACCTGTTCTGGACTGACTGCTCGCCAGTCTGAAGCACTTTTAGTGATGCTCGGCCAGGACGCTTCATTAGCTAAAGAACGAAAGCAAACAAAGAGGACAAACATTAACATACTCGAACTTAAAAACCCTTTTCAGAATAACTGCATGACACAGTGCATTGTTTTGCCCAGGCAATAATGATGTAACATTTACATCTAATAATAGACTAAAACTCAGTGAGTTATTCTTATTTTGACCACACAGTCTGTCCTGAGAGAGCTTTGACTCAGCAAAGACGACACCAAAGAGCTTAACGACCACTCTGCATGTCCAAATTAGCCATTACAGCCTTTCTACTGCAAACATGTTTTTAGCCTCTTCAACAAAGAGCGGCGCGATGCGTCACGGGCTTCCGACCAAAATGATGGGGTCGCAGCCTGTTGTCAGTGTTGTCTGTGTAAAAACAATCCAAATTTCACCTGTTTTTAAAATTGAATAGATCTGAAAACACAACCAATACAAAGCCAGCACCTTGAGGGCTTCAAAGCTTACTCGAGCAGCTGCGTTAAAATGCTAAGCTGTGAGCCTGCTCCTGCTGACCAGTCATGGTTTGTCTGTTCCCACCGAAGTAGGATAACATCACTGACGGGCAGGGAACAAGATGGCAGGGATGCCTGATCACTCTTCTGTTAACAAGCTGCTAAAAATGAGGAAAATAACTCTGATACCAGCCTGGTTCCATCATTTCAAACAGACTACGACAAAGACAAAACTGACCCATCATCTTTAGTGTATTATGTTTATGTTTTATATATATCTAAACTTCAGCCATCATTTAAGCTGTTACCTCATGGCTTGGCCTCACCTCCAGTGGAACAACTACATCACAGGTTCTGGCACATGACAAATACTGATTAACTATTGACCCTGCGGCTGATAAGCTTTGCTGCGCAGCCAGTGAGCCCTGCTGTAACCTGCTGACCTCGGGGAGAAAACTGTCACGACAGGAAGTAGACACACAGTCATTTCTGCACAAGGCGGAAACTTGGCAGCCTGCCTGCCAGAGCGTTTGGATTAGATGGAGGCCTTTAGTGTTAAATATACCAGGAGGGACGGGGTCAGAGTAGGAACACTACAAAAACAAAGAAGAGAAGAAAGGGAACTGAAGGTCTAACGACGAGGAAATAACAATAACTCCATGATTCAGTATTTTGGTAGTATATTTAGTATCTGAATGCTTTATTAGGCACACACACACACACACACACACACACACACACACACACACACAACTGACACAAAACTCCCAGAATATACAATGAGAGCTGCCACAACCCAGTCAGACTGGCAGGCAGTAAGTCTGGTTACCTTGCTTGAGAAGCTGATTTTGAACAATTTAAGCCTTTTTTCCCCCACTTTCTAACTGTTGTTTTACATCGCTGCTAACCCTAAAACCTCCTTGAAAGCGGCAATATAAATGAAATAAACTTTGAATTAAATGTTTGATATCACGGATGTGTTCTTATTTCTATGAGATGAGTCTATAAGAAGTGTGTATTTCTATATGAGGACGTTGCCGTGGTACCTCTGATACAAACACGGCGGAAACCAACATGATGGGTGTGTTTTGTTCTTCACCGTACCCTACCCTGCTTTAGTCAATCATTTGTGATACTCGCTGTAAACTTGTGCTTGAAAGCCTTCATCTCCTGGACGAGGGCAACAACAGCTGCTAGGACCACTAACAAAAACACGGGTGGGCGCACACGCCCCCCACACACTGCTCTGTATATAGCAACCAGTTAGCGCAGCTCTTTTTTCCCCCCTTTGAACTATCATGCACAGGAGGCCCCTGACAATATTTACAACCAAAGATTTTCCACATTACATAACATGGAAGAGTAAAAGGAGCTTGTTCGGACATTCAAGCCAACAATGGCATGTATCTCAGCCTAGCACGCTTTACCCATGTTTGATGGGACATGGCAAGGCTATGTGAACGCTTGTGCAGCTGATGTCCCCTTAACTAGCACAGCAGGCTGGACTGTGGCCTTTAAAATTCTAAAAGATAACTTCCTTATTTGACTGTGTTTTTCCTGTAGCGGCGACACAAAGACACGAGAGAGTAATCTGTCCAGACTGCAGTACGCCTTTAGATTATTTTCTCACGCTGGTCTCCCTGACCTCACACAGCTGTGGGCTATCAGATGTCACGTCTGCGTCTGTGACGGTACAAGCCTAATTTAAGGTCATTTTCTGTAGCTAATTCAATTATGTTCCCCCTACCATCTGTTTGTCAGAGTTAGATAAATTCAAAGAAAGTAAAAAGACCTGAAGCATGAAGCAAACACTGAGGATACGTTGCGAGGTGCTGAGTTAGCGAGTGAATCTGTCACTAGTGGCGTGTGCTGTGAGCAAGCCTCATTCAGGAACTCACTCTCTTTACTGTCACCCTCCAGAAGGGACGGACGGCCATCCCATGGCTCAACGGGCTCTGACAAGGTGATGTCTAAATCTGACACTTTCCATTGGCTGGGAGCCTTCCTGGGGCCACTCCTGTCTTCCTCTGTGAGGCCACGCCCACCGCGAGGCCACGCCCACCGCGCGGACGGCAACACGACGCCAAGTGCGGCAGGAAATAACCATTACGATACGTGTCACAACACAGCAACAGGAAGATCACAATGGGACGCACCACCACCACCACAACAACAACAACAACAACAACAACAAACAACGGTCGTCACCAATAACATCAACACAACGTGGAGGGGGTGAGGAAATGAAGGAGCAGACAGACAAGAAAAGGAAACAAGAGATATAGTTAGTGATCCGATAGTTTAGGCAGAAAGTCTGACACAGAACCATGTGATCCAGAGCCTCAGGCAGAAGATGAACCCGCCAACCTGAGAGCGAGCGGATGTGGCTCAGAGGGGTATGTTTCTGAGGGGGGTCAGCCAGCAGGGGGTAACCGGCTTCCTTTCTTCCCTCCACTGGAACCTGGATGTAGGGGCACACAGCTGCCACTCGACCAGACACTCCACCGCCTGGGTGTGCAGAGGTGTGCGGAGAAGAGGGGCCTCCTCCGTTCATACGACCCAGCTACAGACGCACAAACACAGAGTCAGACTTGGGGCAAGCATAAAGGTTCAACAGTCGCGCTGACGCTTTTACTTCTGCTCTCTTCTTATGCAGTCGTTCTCTCAGGTCTTCAATGCGTTGATCCATCACCGTCACCTGGGCGTTCCTCTTGTTCAGCAGCTCTTTGTTCTGGGCCAGTTTGTTGCTCTGCTCCAAGTTAAGGCGGTTACGAGCCTACGACCACCGATCCACAAGCCAATCAAGAACTTGTCTGCAAATTGCACTTGAAACAAAAGGGATTAGGAGAAGATTTCATTTACCTGCAGCTCCTGGTACAGCTTCCTCAACTCCAGGGCAGCAGGACCAGACAGGGCTGCTGCCTTCTGGCCAGCAGGTCCGGTTGTTGTCCCCTGACCTGAACGAAGCTGAAGACGTCCTCTCTTCAAATCCTCCAGCTGCTGGGTTAACTGGTGAAAACAGTTCAAATCCAACGTTAAATCCAGACCAAATGTTCCTCTCTCTCACCTTCTCACCAATGTTGGTCTTACCTGATCAACTCGAAGAACAGCAGACTGCAGCTCCGCCTGCTTCTCCTGAAACAGGCTGCTCACATGCTCGATCTCTGCAGCTGAGAGAGACACGTGTAGCTGGATTTGTACAGGTTTCTGTCCTGCTATGAAGCCAACAGCCGAACATTAAACGCCGTTTTGGCCTTACACAGATTCCCGTTGATCAGTTTACTGTAGTCGACTTGTCCTCTCATGGCTCGGATCTTCTTCAGCCTAGCTTCCTGGGTTTCCACTCTCTCCTTCAGCCGCTGCAGCTTCTCAGCTTCAGACTAAACCGAGACACACACACACACACACACACACACATATATATCTTTCTTCTCAGTTTCTAGAGCGTTCCACTGAATGTGGAAGGGAACAGTGTTGGAGTTAGCCAGTAAAGCACATGGGGCCCACCTGTGACTGAGCCTGGTTAGATCTGCCTCCCTGATGAAGATATCTCAGCCTCTGCTCCTAAACAGACAACATAAGAAAATGACAATTCATGCATTTCTAATTTCTGCACACCTTCTAATTTGTTAGACACGTGAAATGAGTGGGTTAGAGCATTTGATCATTGTTTGTGACAGTCGTAACTTAAAGAGGGAGGGGGTGAGTGGGGGTCACAGGAGTGGGCGTTTGGAGCTTGTCCTTAAACCCTGACGACAATCACATTTTCTGCTGCCCAGGATGATGTATGGGCCCTGACTGTTAAACACATTAAACACGTGCACACTGTCCCAGGGCCACAGCTGCTGGTGCCTCAAAGTTGACCTTTTTTCCAGACAGAATCTAATACGGATAGCCTTACACCCACGGACAGACAATCCATCCACCAGTGTGTCTGCGCGCGCACGTGTGAGTTACCTTGGCGATCAGCATTTGTTGTTGAGCTTCAATTTGTTGCTGTTGTCTTGAGGCCATTTCCTGGAGCTCAGAGAGGGTCAGTTCCACCCGCGGAAGCTAGATAGAGGCAAAAAGGGCACAGATGAACGACCTGTGTACCTAGTGGGTTTGTGCTCCTTACTGTTGACAGGATACAGATGCTAGCAGCAGGTGACACTGCATTCTTTAGGCACCAGAAGCAATTTGTCATGCTAGAAGAACGTTGTCTGCAGAATAGCCAGAATACTATTTGTTGTGGATATTACAACCCTTATAATTAGTGTTGTTTTTTAATGACAAACTCAGCAATACATGCTGCTCTGCGCGTGTAAGTAGCGTTTCTTGGGGTAATGTTTTGGGGTAGCAGGAGAACCAGCCCTGGAGCAGACAACAACGGAAGGCCCCTGCCCTTCCCCACATCCTGCTATTGTGCACGCTCATTCAGTGACACACAGGACACACACAAATAACATCTTGGGTGTGTTACACCCTCTGTCCTCAGTGTTACCAGGCCTGGTCTACATTCATGTTTACAGCAAATGTACGGCAATAGAAAACCTGACTCCAATCTCACCTCAGCTCTAGTGTTTCCAGGCAGAATTGGCAGCATTTATCACTAATTCAGCGCAGCATGATATTATGAGCAGAGACTACTGCATAACTGATCATTTTACACCATCCCAGTCTGGGATTTTAAAAAAGCACACAAATAACATCTAACAGGTTTACTCGTACCAATGAACAGCTAGATAATAAAGTGAGGATGACATCACACACGTCCAGGATACACCACAACATTAGCAAACTGCTGACATGAGTAACTTTGCAGCTCTCTCTCTCTCTTTTTTTAATGAATAGCTTGCAGATACAAACTGACGTTCAGCTTTGTCACCTTAACGGAGATCAGGATCAGACACTATGACCTGCTCTTCACCAGCAGTGACAGGCTAGATAAATAGATTATAATCTTGCCATCCTAAAGATGTTTTTTATTTCTTCAGACATCAAAGACAATAAAGCTCTCTGCAGAAATCAAAACCCAGTGCAAGATGATAGATTCACAGATTTTTCAGAAGGTGATCTTTTCATACTAGTTATTACTAAGGCACTAGTGTAAACTGCATGTATATATCATATGTGCATATGCTTGTACTAGTATAAAATACATCTCCCCACACCTCTTACGATCGGTTAAAAAAGGAAATAATTAAAAAGTGGATGCGTGACCTAGATAGATATCCATCTGTTATCATTCAACGCTTGTCCTGTGCAGATATTCGGGGGGCTGGCGTTGAGATGACGCTGGGAGGGAGGAAATCCATGCTGAGCGGCGCAGATTATGTGCAGAAGAAAGTTAACGGTCTTGCTGACATGTGACAAACTTGTGTTCAAATGACGTGTTCAGATGGACTCAAAATCAAACATACTGTGCTAACTGTCAGTGAAGTATTGGTACCTCTGTGCCCTTGAACCCAGAGATGACAGATCCATACATATGAGCTGCCAGCTGACATAACTGCCACACATTCCAACGCAGTGACGTGTACACCGTTCTGTGGGGGGCTTCGCCAGCTGACATGAACATGCACCTACAATCAGCCCCTGCTGTGCCGTAATTACCTGCAGGCTGTCCCATGTGATCCTGCAGGAGCGGACTTTAATTTTGCTGCATTGTCCTTCAACAGTGAATTCCTGCACCAAATCCAGCTCGTTCCACTCCATGGCTGCAGCGCCGCACAGACACGGGCAATCTTTGTGCCTTCAGCTGCTGGAAATGTTGCCAGAGGCTTGAGAGGGAAACGCTTAGCAGGGTAGAAGGAAACTGGCACGATCCTTATCGCAACTTTCCTTCTCGTCTGCCTGGTGATGCGCTGTGATTCATGACACTCTCTCGTTCGACCCACACTGCCTGCTGCCTGCCCCCCCACCCCCCACCACCTCTCTCATACAAACTCTCTCTCTGCATTGGTTTGCTGCCATGTGACGTGTAAAAGCCCTCTGTGCAATTACATCAGGAAACAAACAGGCAAAAATGCCCTCAGATGTTATCGAATTTTGAATTAAACAGCAACTTCCTCTGTCACTCCATCTGGGCCAGTCAATATAATCCCTCTGTGATCTGCGTAACTATTCATCTTCGGTCTTCTTCAGCATACAGTATTTCGTCTTTATTTATTAATCCTCAGGTCTTTCTGCATGGGCATCCTTTGATCTGTCGTTCTCTCAGTCCCTGTCATCCCTCTGCAGCTGTGTTTTTGCTGCAGCAACATCCCCCTCTCTCTCCAGCCTCCCTCTTTCTTTTTTTCTTCCACTTTCTCTCTGAAGGGAGAACACTGCACCATAGTCTGACGGGCCACTAGCTGCTCTCAATCAGCCTCTGTCTCTGACTCCAGATGTTACGCAACATCAGGATAAGCTCTCTTTATATCAGCAGTGAGGTGAAGAAACTATCCGGTTCCAAAAAATACTTCTTATAGTCCAACCATCCATCTTCTCACACATCTTCTCCAGGTCTTCTGGGCTAATCCTGAGGTGCTCTCAGGCCAGCCGGGAGACATAGTCCCTCCAGCGGGTCCTAGGCTTTCTTTGGGGCCTGGTCCCAGTGTAACGTACCCGGTAAACCTCATTAGGGAGGCATCCAAACAAGGAGCTCGAGCACTCTGCCTGGCTCCATGCGATGCAGAGGAGTCCTTGTATCTGTGATTCCGTTCTGCCTGTCACTAGCCAGGGTTCTTGAGCACAGGTGAGGGTAGGACGTAGATCGATGAGTTTCCGTTCAGCTGCTTCTTCAAGCTGACAGGCTGAAGCAAGGTCTGCATCAGTGCTAAAGCAGCACTGATTCACCTGACCATCTCAAGCTCCATTTGTCCATCACTCACGCAGCTAGATCCTTCAACTCCTCCACTTGGGGCAGGATCCCATCCCTGACCTGGAGGGGGCGCCCCCATCCTTTTCTGGCTGAGGACCATGGTCTGAGGTGCTGAGTCTCATCCCAAGACCTTCGTACCCTGCTGCAAACTGTTTCCGTGAGAGCTGGAAATGACCGATGAAGCCTAATGAAGCCAAGACAAACACATATTTTGCAAAAAGCAGACACAATCCTGAGGCCACCAAACACCCTCAACAGCCGGTCTGGGCACAGAGAACCTGTTAGGACCAGAACAGGTGCCAAAGGGCCGAGTCCAGCCCTCACCCTCTAGTTGAAAGCCACTCGCCCAGATGTCGTTCTCCACGGCATTATTTGTACAAATGTATATTAAGTTAACGAGCAAATGCTTGCAGGGTCAAATACATCATGACTTAGAAATAAACTAAAGACTTTATTTATAAGTTCTTTACACAGACAGTCTCATATCCTAGACGACATAAAAGCCGCAACGGTTTCAAGGTTCCGAGTGAGCTGAGATGATCCTAAAAGGTGAAGTATGACTGCACCCCAATGATCTTTAGACAACACACAACCAGTGACTGGGGAAATAGAGAAATACACACTGTAGGGCTAAAGATTGCAAATCTACATTTACATAGATGTTCCAAAATTGTCCACGTTAAAGCTTTCTGTGCAGCATACACCGGCTGATGTGCACCTATTATTTACAGCTTTAGAATGTGTGTATGTTATATTTCTTTCCAAATCAGCTCTGTGCATGTACTGTTGGTCACCGGCCCCCAACCGTTTTAGGGCCACGGACCGGTTTAATGTCTCGTTAAGATGTGGCGAATAAATACAACAAAAGAAGGTGATCTGACCGGCATGGAAACTGTGATATTTTCTAAATATAATAATAAACGTGTGTCAATAGTGAGCCATAGACGGATGTAATGATGAGAATCTGGTAATTTTTCAAAATAAAACATTGTTCAGTTTCAGATAATAAAGAAAACAAAGTAATATAAGTTATTTATTCTTTCTGTGCGACCCGGTAGCAAATGACACACGTACCGGCCCGGGGGTTGGGGACCGCTGCTGTAGGTCACTGATAAGGAAAAACCATCCCTGTGAGTAGCCTAAAGCACAAATTAGCGCACCCCGTCACTCCATCTGGGAGTGGTTTGGCCACAGGAAGACAGGCCCACATCCCAATAGAGCCTCGTGAACCTCATGTGAAGAAGAAGAAGAAGAAGAAGTCTGGCTCCAGGGTGTGGCCCAGGAAATGGCATACTGTTCCATCATTTTGTTCTTTACTGAGCTCTTCATGAAACATAATTTCTCTGGCAGTAATCTAGTTTTGAGAACCGCTGTATAACAAAGCCTCAGAAAGGAAGATAATAACATTGTGGTGTTTGCTGCAGATTTCATATTTCTCTTACTCACTGGTTGTTGTTTTTTGGCAGTTTCACATATGGTACTCATAATCTGAAGCACATGAGGATATTTGACCTTCTTAGTGTTGGAGTATTACATTTCCCAAGAGTGTGTATGTTCTCCGACTTAGGTACACATCTATGAGTGTGTGTACCCGTTCGCAGATGCCCAGAGAAAGCACACATGGACTCAGACATATTGTTCCAATCACAAGCCCCATCAGTAAAGAAAGCCATCCCTTTCCCATCTGCTGTCTGCCTCCAGTGAGAAGATTCTTTTGCTTCTACAATAACAGCAAGCAGGGACATTCCTGCAGTCCAAGGAGGGTTAAAGGGGGAAAAACGTTGTTATCAGAAGTACTCAAAGACTCAAGCAGCAGGGTGGCCTGTGGGCCACGGAGGCTGTGCTGTAATTGAAAGGTCACCGTTGTTTGAACCCCGCAGCACCGCTAGTCTCAACAATAGCGCAGCAGCAATTCTCAGCATTGTTTAGTTTTAGGTTTGAAGCATTATTCAGTGCTAAGAGTTGCAAAGACACTGCCAAATGCTCAGCCCAGGAGTCACTATGCTTTTGAGCAGTGGAAGCAGAATTCTCTCTCGTGTGTAAAAGTATTCATGGAGAGAAAATGCTTGTCATCCCAGCCAAAAAAATAAATAAATAAATCAAATCAAATAAAATCAATGTGCTCTTCCTCCTCCTGGGGAATATGAAGAGAAAAAGAGTAATTCATCAATTTTATAAGAGCCTTCTTTTTATTAATGACAACATCATTCTTTGGAGTGTCATCTATAAAGTTCTTCTTGGATAGGCAAAATAAGCTTTCCATTAAATACTAAACAGAACCTAGGTCTGACTGAACACATACAACAGTTATCCAGTCTCTGTGGAAGTTAAAAGTGTCCCTGAATCTCCCACAGAACCTACAGAGACAGTTCTGCTCTGTTACTGGGTGGTTTTGGGGAGCAGACACTGAAGGGAATGATACAGCTCCCAAACACAGCTCCTTTTAGCTGAAAATCCCTCCCTGATAGGCAGGATTTCACCAAACCAAACCAGAGAAAAGCTATTAAAAATTAAACATCGCCAGATCATACCATATGGTTGGAGGTGTGATCCCGTCCATCCCCAGTGATGAAAATTTGATACATACCATTTCTGATTATCAGATGCATGAAAATATACCATAAACAATATCATCTGGCCTAAACGTCTTTCAAATATTCAGACCTCTGTGCAAAAAAATTCTGAAGTTAGAAAATACTGTTAATTCTTCACAAACTCGTGGAGATCTCCCCATAATATCATGACAATCAAGCTTGTATGCAAAAATAACGCTGACTTTGTCACTGATTTCCTTTTCAAAGAAAGAAGCCAGTTTATCCTTTTCAAAATTCTAGAGAGTACAGCGTCGAAGTGGTTTATGTTTAGATCCAAATTGTGCCAAGTTAAAGAATGATGCCTATCTTTGCTGCTAAGTGACTTGATATCAACAAGTTTAGCATCATCTGTATGTACGGCTCGTGCTAATGTCCTATTATAGATCAAGGTGTTCTGCTTGGGCCTGCGTGGCTTTTCTCCAGACGATGGTTTTAGACACAGCTAAAAACGTGTATGCTAGGTTTAGCAGTCTGCAGACAACCACCTGTACGACAGAATGACGGCGCAATTTCTCTTCAAACTTTCTCGATACAGTGTGCAGCCCTAGTATCTCTGGTTAGATCATTTTTATATTTCTTTTGTTATTCTTATATTTATACTTTATATCATAAAGGGCAACAGCTAAGCAGCTATTGCACTCATCTGAGATGACATTAAAAACAGACTCATAAACTCCAGCTGATGAAAACCCATACCTCTTTCACACAAACGCAAACGTCAGCTCTGATATTTAAAGTACTCAGAGGGAAGACACATCATCTGGTCTATGTCTGTGTGTACAAATGACAGTGAGATTTATATATAATTATAGACTTTGACTCGTCCACCTGTGTGTAACGCACTTGTAGACGCAGACAAAATATCACTTTCATAGCCAAACACATGACCAGAAACAGGTCACACCATGTCTGCACACACCATCTACTTTTCACTGGATGCAAACCGCCATAACCTAAACGCTTCTATTTCAGTATCAATAACACACACACACACACACACACACACACACACACACACACACACACACACACACAAATAAAACAGATTTGAAATTCCAAACAGCTGACAGAAGTCCTGTCATTAAATGAAAATGTCCATACATAAAAAAGTCAAATCAACTTTTTTTTTGTTTTTTTTGCTTTCACACAGCTTTAACAAATGTGCACTCCCACACATATAAACCGTTCACACTCACAAAGTCTCCTCAAGAAAAATATTTCCAGAACTCACCCAAACTATCCTGCCTTAAAGATGGTTTTCACTCGAGAATGTAAAAAGCAGGGGACCGAGCCAGATACCTGAAGGAGACTGTGAAGGAGTTGGGGAGGTGAGAGGAAAAGAAGAAGAAGAAGGAGGAGGAGGAGGAGGAGGAGTCGCAGTCGCTGGCTCGCTAGCAATCCTCTTAGCCCCGTTATGTCATGGGACCAAGCTAATCCTAACTTCACTGACTGACCAGTGCGTACACACGCATACGCACGCACACTGATTGGCCACCAGCATTTACAAAAGAAGCGCACAAACAACACGTGGATGTAAAAAAACAGCATGAAAATTCTGGTAGTAAATATAATGAGCTCATCTGCTGTTTTTATCACATGGCACATTCTTCTGTAGGTAGAATAACAATAACAAACAATGCAAAGCATACATTAAAATACCAAAATTATAATGAGGACGTTACGGTATTTTATAGCTGTATCCCAGTTCTGTTATTACTTTAAAAAGGTTTAACCCTACAACATTTATGCCTGGTTATCTTTACCTACAGACCTACAGTACACGATTGTGGTAGTGATGGTTTTACTATATATATACATATATATATATGTATATATATAGTAAAACAGGAAAAACAGGCTCTTTTCAGAGGTTCAAAATGCCCAAATGAGTGTAGATGTTGTTTATATTAATCATGCAGAAAACCAAAAATATCACTGTACTTCCTGCAATCCAGTCAGATCATATGATGTGATGCAAAAATATTTGTGCGTACAAAACAAAAAAAATACACTCTCATCCTCACACAGTAGGATGAGAGTGTATGTGTGTGTGTGTGTGTGTGTAGCTACCTTATCATTAGTGCTCTCTGTTATTTCTGTGGTCCAGCCTTGCTCCAAATCCTGCTGATTTCCTAGAAATAAAAAATGAATGAAAGAACAGGAGTGAGTTAGCACAAACACACTTTGGGCCTCATCTTATCAATAAAAAACACAAAAAAACCCTCTGCAAACCTTCATTAATAGGTGTGAACATTCACTCTCCCCTCTTTATCTGCAGATCTGCATCAAAACTGGGTGCATCACAAAAATGAGAGCATCACAGTTTAAGCGTAATTTAATTCAGAAGGTTATCTAATTTTATATTCTAAATTTAATAATGTTTTTTTTAGGTCCTGCTGTGGGAAAACTGAATGTGGATTATTTCTTCAAGGTTTATCCATACCTTTCTCTTTTTCCTCTGTGTATAAGCTATTAATAGCATCGCTGGTTGACGAGACAGGCTCAATCTGGGCTAATCCCAGTAAGATTTAAGTTTCACCTTCAGTCAACAGAGCAGTAAATTCTGTTCTCGCGGGTGAGCGGATACATTTTGATCTTATAACACAGACGTAAACATAAATCATATGTTAATCACTGTACTGAATTGAGCAAATATACATTTAGATGAATGGACACCGAGGAATATTTCACTGTTGTGGTGAGGGGCCTGCTCCCGTTAGATCTAACTTAAACCTTGGGTTCCTCTTTTCATCACAGGCCTGATAAGGTTGTGATTTAGGGAAGCGGTGAAAAAGGAGGATAATGTATGCACACACTAGCTAGCAGCAAACTCCACCAGACGCCTCCAGTGAGCCAGAGAGAGGGAGTGAAAGAGAGAGAGAGAGAGAGAGAGAGAGAGAGAGAGATTAGTATTAAAGTGGCCCAGGAGGAGGCGATGCATTGCAATAAAGTGTTGCACTGATCCTCAGCAAGCAAGCGGCTCCTGCGAACGGCTGTGTAATGAGAGTGGGTGAGGAGCCAAAAACAAGTTGGCGGAAAACCGGCCAGGCACTTCTTCATAACCAGTTATGATGGTTGGGGCTTGTGTAGTTAATTATGCTAATGGCTATGTGCAGGAAATAATCCCATTTAAAATCCTATGTGAGTCATCCCTGCATGAAACAAACAAAACAAAACACAACATAGCAAGCGTCCGCACAAAACGCTGACTGTCGACCTTATTTAACTGCAGTGAGAGTGATAACAATAAAATAAACCCAAATCAAAACGTAACAATTCAAAGGCTGGCATAGCATGATGGTACAGGAATAAGGATATATGACAATAATCTATCAAGGCATCCTTTGAAAAGATGCTGATTCCATGAATCAGCCACATTAAGATGAATCTTATCAATCATCTACGTGCACGACTGATACAGACCAACACTTTTATTCCTTGTCCAGCCAACTTTTTATTGTCGCTGAGAGACAGAAAATATCAACGACGATGCAAAATGACATAGACAAGGAATAAAAGTACTTCTGTTTACATCAGTCAAAAATATGTCTCACACACACACACACACACACACACACACACACACACACACATTTCTCCCTGTATTTACTGGTGTAGTCATGTCTATCTTCTATTTCTATGCACCTCCCTTTATTTCACATTCTGATAGACAGGTATCGACAGATAGGTGCAGCTGTCGTGGCTGCTGCCCTGCCGCTGCAGGAGGCTGTGGAGAGCCTAGCGTCCATTACAGCTAAGGCACGGCCGTGGACAAAAACAGGGCACTTGATGTTTGGGCTGGATGGAAAACACGCTCACATCCACTCCAGATGGAATCTTGGACTGGGAAACAGAGCTCTGCAACCACAGCTGCTACCAGTGAGATCCGTTCTGTTTGAGCAGCCAGGAATCAGACCTGATGAAGCAGCGGCGTTCAGCAGCGTTTTTACCGTTTGAGAGAGGTGAAAACACATTAGAATTTGTATGCTGTTCAGCTGACACTCAGCTATGTTCAGGGCTCTTACACCGCTGGGAAATTTGCCTTTGTGTGAATGCAGGCGTTAAATGTTGCGTTTAATGTCATATGTTGGAAAATGTGGCCAGGAAATAAATTGTGTCAAGACTCAAGCTGCATCCTCTAGAATCTGTGTATAATTGAAATAAATGGAATGCAGATGAAAAGACATTTAAGCTGATGTAACTTATTTTAAGTGCTGCACACCCAGAATGAATACATTACCTTTAAATCACATTATAAATGCGTATAATGGCAATTAATAAACATGTTTTCTCAAAGTACTTTGCACTCATAATAAGCAAGATAATTCAAGTGTGTTGAACTCAAAATACATACATACGTACATGAAACTATAACTTTATTTAAGTACTATAAACTCGTAATGAGCAAGTTCATGCAAGTAGCAACATTCATATTTAACAATCGGGTTTGGCACTGAGCTGGCCCATCTCTTCTGAGTAACACCAACCAACTGAAACGGCCTCCTGCATATTCAGATTTTATATTTAAAAAAAAAAAAAAATATATAAAGTACTTTTTTGACATCACTCTTTTTATTCATTTTTATCATTGCTGATTGAGAAAAAAGGGGAAAAAAAAACTCCTGATAAACACACACATGCACACACACACAAACCCAGACACAGAAAAAAAGGGTTCTAACACAACAAAACCCTGCTGTTGCACGCCGCGGGCGGCAACATGCACAGATATTCCCCTGCTATCAGCTGCTCGGCGAGGAGGAAAGATAGTGGCTATTTTGGCTGCGCACCAGTACAGACAAACAATTTTCCGTCTTCGCCTCCCTCCCTTTCATGGTTACCCGGCAACTGTTATGCAACCGTAATCATCTTATCTGACTAATTACTGAGCGCGTCCGTGACCTTACCTCTAAACCTCGTGAGCACCACTGTCCCACTGTGTGCTTCAGGTGTGGGAGCGAATGCTCGTGGAAAGGTCTACAACAGTCTGCTTAATTCTGTCCATCAGCAGTTCAGACACATGGAAAGCTGAGACGCTCATGTCTGTGTGTACGTGTGATGTGTTTTGTTTTGCAGTACCGCGTGGCCAGGCGGGGCAGTGTCTCAAGTAGAAGCTGACCTCTGGCCTCCTGGGCCCCCACTGCTGCAGAAGATCCAGCAACAGCAGCTCCTGTGGGAGGACTCGTTCTGAGGACAGACAGAGGATTTATTTACATTTTTAAAGGGGAACGAATTGAGGATGCTCACACACAGAAACACGCACACGCATGAGTGACGGTGACAAAAAAATGGAACCACTCCTGAGTCTGCGTTGGACGCATACATACGAGGGCTCTGCAGGCACGGCTGAGGTCAGTTACAGCCTTGAGGCACAGTCGGTCTCCACGCAGCAGCACTGACCCAACACCCTTTAGTATGTGTCACTTCCCAGTCGCACAATAGAGCATAAAGCCATTTATAGCCTGTCTGAGCGCTCAGTCACACCAGAGTGCTACAGACACACTGGCTCACCCCTTTACAACGACTGAATGAATCGAGACCATGTTGTGAGGGTCTAGCACAGGGGTGGGCAATTCTTTAGCCTGGAGGGCCACATTGGGTTGTAGATCTTGATGAAGGGGTTGGCCAGGTGGTGCAGGAAACTAACCCCCCAATGAGGATCAGAGGTTAGCTAAAAATCCTGCTTGATGGACTGTTGACTGAGATAATGTGTTGAGCCTGTAAACTGGTCCAACTACAGATGGATGATGAAGCTCCAGATGTTGTTTCGCCCCACCTTCTTGAGAGGACATCCTGAAGGGGGGGTCTGAACCTTTTTCTAACCAATCAAGCTGACGACCCTCTTCATTTGGCTGTTGGAGAAATGATTGTGAAGGCTCTGTGGGGCCAGATTCAATAGTTCATCGGGCTACATGTGGCCCCCGGGCCTCGGTTTGCCCACCTCTTGTCTAGCAGTTCTTAGCGTCTACGTTTGATGGATTATTACGCTGCAGGCCCTTGGCTCTCTGACTCCACGTGCTGTAGTAACGACAATAGTCTGACTTTGTCTACAACTCAAATGAAGGTCAACATGATTTAATGCTGTGACTTTAGCTAGCTCATCCTAAAGCTACACCAGTATGGTATTGTTTTAGAACTTGGACTTTTCCCTGCAGTGAAAACATGTACTCACCATGTCCGTTCCATACTTCTGCTAGGTGACACTCCCCCTCACCGGCTTCTTTGCAGTATTCCACCACGTCAATCACTCTGGTTGCTGGAGTAACCGGGACCTCTGTTAACATCTGTTGGGTGTCACTGAGGTAAACTGTCAGGATTACCTGTAACCAGAAAAAATGGGCTAAATTCTGTAAGATATCTTATGGTAGCATAGTCACTTTACAACAACAGAAATGGTGATGACATGATGACAGAGGTGTTTTATCTCTGGGATACAACGTAGCTAGCTAACTGTTAGCTGTGACCTAATCAAGGAACAGCATTTCAGATGCTTTTGACATTTAATGACAAATTAGTCTCTGATTATGAATTATTAAGGAGTTAAATAAACTGCCAATCTGTATTTTCTTCCCAATTTTACCACCAGATATGCCATTTAAATCACAGTCTTTACATCAAATAAAATAATGTGCAAATGTCTCCAAAAAACTCAATCTAAAGGAAGAGTTTCAGTCAGTGAGGCAACAGATATAAAAGCCAGGTCTATGCATCTATATTGACTGTGATGAATAAATACAATTCTGACTGTGGTTTTTAGTGGTCTTAATCTTTAGATGAATACAATTCAATATAACTCTTGTATTATTAGGATTACAGATTCATGAAAACACGACTTAATGTCACTACAATGATCCCCTTTTACGACACTGTGTGATAGAATTCTGCATCCGGAGATTAAATAGCAATCGAAAAGGACATCCTGTGTGATCATCAGTGATGTCACCGGCACCGATGATGTCATATAGTCAGCCAGAAGCTGAAAAAATAAATTTAGGGTAATCTGGGATAGGAACACACACACACACACACACACAGCTACAGATACACTTCTAATCTTTCTCTCTCTCTCTCACAGACACACACATTTCATGAACAGAAACGATTGTCCATTCTACAGGAATAAAATCTCAACATATATACTGTACACTAATACAGTGCCTTCGATATGCAGCATAATCTGCAGTTGCCTGCAGACAGCCTCAGCAGCACAGCACCTACACTAAACCTTGGATTAGATGCACAAACACACATCTAAATACACACACAAACGTGCAAAAACAGCTGGGTTTTCACACATGCACGCACACCCACAAAACACGTAAAACAAGCCACTTGTGGCCCCGATGTGGTTGTAGTGTCTCTGTTTCTTTTTACCAATGGGGAGCTGTGGATACAGACACAGTCTACTGTATAGGCCCTATGTACAGTATATATGTGATGCATGATGTGATTTGACGTGGTAACAACCCCTGTTGTTGTGGTCAAACACTTTGGGAACCCCTGTTTTAGAGACTTTAGACAATGAGTCACTCTGACTCTACATAAATTAGTAGCGGGTAAGAAACATTTCCTATCATTCAGCATTTGTTTTAGTATGCTTTCACTTTAAACTAGCTTTAATAATAATGTGCACTTGGATGTTTCATTAGCCACTCATGAAGTGTAACAAAGACAGCGATGACAGCAAACGTGCTTGGATTGACCACAGAAAGGAAACCTCCAGCACAGCATTCAAAGTCAACCTAAAAAAACAACAACAAACATTAAAAGCACGTGAGCTATAAAGCAAGCTAGCATCAGTTTGAGCAGACACGGAATCCTCTACTGCACTTTCATCTCATTCTCCTGCTCAGGGGAAGAATCCCGTCGGTGTGAGTGGCTTCTAAACGTCCTCTGGTGCTGAATGGAGACAGACTGTTGTGGGCATTCCAGAGACAGTATGGCTACCCTACAAATCACTGGGGTGCTGAGCTTGCTATTTAAATGTTTCTCCCTCTCTCTTTCATTCTCTCTGTCCTGTCTCCCTCTTCTTCTCCCCCTTTACCCAGCTGACTTTCAGCAGGATGGCTCCTCCTTGTAGCCTGGTCCTGCTCAAGGTTTCTCCCTGTTAAAAGGCAGTTTTTCCTTGCCATTGTGCTTACCTGGGGGTTCAGGCTCTGGGTTTCTGCCTCTGGAAAACACCTAGAGACCATTTTGATTGTAAAAGGTGCTATATAAATAAATCTGAATGGAACTGAATTGAATTAAATATAAGTGGAGAAAGTGGGAACGTTTTGTGTCTTCAACTTGCCCAAAATCAGTGTCATACACACCATGTTCTCTGTATCTGAGAACATTTAGCAAGGTAAGTTCGCTCTTGTGCTAGTATTTCTTAAATGATGATACTGGATGAATTTTGACATCAAACTTCACTCACCGCTGCTTGAGATTTCCTGGTTTTCAGCTTCTTTTTCCTGCATTTCCCTGCTTTGAGGTGTTTAGATAGAAATGCGAGCCTCTCCAACACCAGGCCAAGTAACGCTGCATTGGGAAAAGCACTGACACCAAACACACAAGACCGTGTGCAGGCATGTGCACAGATGCTGCAGGAGCACAGCGCAGGCTGTGAATGCACGGCGTGTGCATGAGAGTGTGTATGAAGTCAGAGTGTGCCCCAGTGAGGTACGGAGGGGGGGCAGACAGAGGGAGGGAGTCGTCTTTCAGTCAAACGAGGAGAGGGAGAGTGACCATGATAGGCGCTATTAAAGATAATCTGAACACTGAGACCAAAGGTGTCGCGTTGAGGACTTTTATTGGACTCGTGATGTCTTCCTTTTCTGGCACCGTCGATTACATTTGGTTTTTATTGTCTTAATTCCACTCACAAACACCATTAGTGTCATCATTGTGTGCCTGTGCATGTGCTCAAATCTTCCCACAGGCATTGCAGGGCTTTTATTTTAGCCAGCCTCATCTCTTATCTTATTTAAACAACATGTTTTTGCAGATGAATGTTCATTTACTACATGACAATGAATGATGTCATTAGTAAAATTACATTACAGTGAAATGATTAAAAACAACTACATACATGCATTTTTGTTGAGGATTTTACTAATCCTCAACAAAAATGTTGACTCAGATGTTTTTTTTTAGATCCTGCAGAGTTGCAGGATGCTGGAGTGGGCAAGGTCAGTTAGGGTCAGCACTGAGGCTTTACTGGCACTGAAAGAGCTCACACGGTAAATTACTTACTTTGGATTTACTTACTACTGTCTCCCAGACTGTGATGAGGACCTGAGTCAGTAGTTTAATTATTAATCTGTTCATCTCAACAATTCTATGTATTTTAAATGTAAGTGTGGTGTTAAGTGACGCTGTCCAGATGCAGTGACGCTGGGGGGGTGATAGATTCTAGAGGCCATTCTGATTTACTGTAAGCACGACTGCCTTTGTCATCAATTGGAATTAGCAGAAAATCTTAAATGTCCTCTTTCATCCTGTCTCTTTCCCTCCACTTCTGACCTCTTAGTCACACTTGCTTACATGACAATAAATCTCCCAGCATATATTAGCCGTCACAGTTCATCTCAATCGAATGTTCACCACCATAAGGGACAGCGTGTGTTTGTGCACGAATCTGTACGTGCACAAACACACACTGTTCTTCCAGGTTCCTTAGAGAGGACAGTACACACATACACACACACACACACACACACACACACACACACACACACACACACACACACACACACACACAGAGGCTTTTAGATGTAAAATGGGATCAGTAAGAACAAGATAAAGCTATCATATCCAATAGTAAATAACATATGCTAGCTCTTTATTATCCTTAATGTCATGGAAGTCATCTTACCAGGAATGCTACCATCCTTGAAGCGCCATGTGACTTCACGGTCACATTTTATATTAGCAGTGGTGCTTCTGTTGTGACTGGGACTTATGGTGCTTAGTAGATCTGTCTGGATCCTGTTCAAGCTGCTGAAGCTTCTGATGTGTGCTTTGAAAAAAAAAAAAATGGCAGAGCCTGCTGGGATTTGGGGGTGTATTAATATGCTACCACACACACACACACACACACACACACACACACATAGACAGTCCTTAGTAAGTGAAATGATTCCATCTGTCGCCCTGTTATTATGTTTGCTCAGTTTATGTTCCAGATCCGGACCATTGTCCCCTCCAGTGAGAGCATATTCAAATTTAATTAAGGTGACATTTCAAATGACAGTATAGTTAATGATGACACACTGAAGCGTCTGGACATGGGTGTTGTCCTTTAAATACCACCCAAGAAGACATCCTTTCTGAAGTCAGCATGGCAACCACAATGAGGAAAGTATTACATGCAGGGGAGAAACTAGCTCTGACATGGTATTCTTCAAATGCACATGCTTTTAATAACAGCTGCTCATAAAGTAGTGAGATTTACTGGCTTAAATATAAAACAGCATTCACTAAAGATGGAATTATGACACCCCTGAGTCTGGGATACATGATGATTACATTCTAAGACTGTCACTTTAATCCAAAGTAGAGTAAATAAACAGGGGAATGCCTTCTTATCACAGTCCAAAGTAAATAATCTTCTTAAATCACCATTATTGAAATAAACACGTTAAAGCTCAGTCCTGAAAAGTTTACAATAAATATCTTCTCAAAATAAAGAAAATGACTAGAGAAAAATAGGAAAGACTGAGAAGAAATAAATTCCAGCAAAAGTCTCTCTCTCATGCTCTCTGTCTGTGTATGTGTGTGTGTGTGTGTGTGTAGCACACCGACAGCTGAAAGTAATTTGTGTTTCAGACACCATAGCTTCCAATGCCCACACCCAAAAACACAGTCACTCGTATCAGTCAGCACCGTTGCTACAGAGGCTCCATGTGCTTCCAGGGAAACATGAACTTTTGGATTGCTAAGATTTTTTAGCCGTACACTAAAATATTAATATCAACCTATAATTTATTCACTTTTTTAAATAAAACAATCATACTGATCCATTTGAATGCCTGAAAAAGCTGTAGGCAATGCTAAGAACAGTAGTTTTCCAGAATATCAGGTCCTTTGAAAAAACTGAGGAAGAAGATTTACAGATGGGAACTATGTTTTTTTGTCAAGTGTTTTATTCTGGGGAAATGTCGAGCTATAATATCTCCATACCCTAAAAAGGGTAGCATTTGGTGCGGACAAAGCAAAGTGGTGTCGGCCATTTGCCAGCCTTCCAGGAAAATGGTGGCTACTTGACATTTCAGAGTAAGTTGCCAGGTGATATGAGCTGACTGTTGTTTGTGGAAGTGAGAGCGAAGCTGTATGCAAAGTAAACAAAAACAGTTGGAATAATAACTTCAACAAAGCAGGTTGAATGAAAACATTCATGAAATGGGCAATGATCCAATGCTGTGAACCCCCTGAATCATGTAGAGAGGAAAACAGGAAGAAGGGGCCTCAACTAATGCTCTTTGTGGCTGTTTCTCACTCTGGTAAACACATCTTTATATCTTCAGTGTATTGTCTAAAGGTGACAGCAGTCCACCACATACAAAAAGTGTGTGTCTGTGTGAGAGAGAGAGAGAGAGAGAGAGAGAGAGAGAGAGAGAGAGAGAGAAAGACTGAATAAAATAAATATCCATGAATTTGACTTTAGTCAGGGCTTGAACACGACATTTGAGCATTAGCAGCAGTTTGTGGATGTACATATAAATGTAATATTTATTGTATGTACTACTGCATTTACCTGAGTGCATTGATTTTGATTATACTGTCATCAAGGCAACGTATTGATAAATTGTGTCTGCCTAACTAAAGCAAATCTTTTCATTACTCTGCCAATATTAGATAGCCAGGAGAAAAACGCGACTTCCGATTGACTAACTTTTCAAATTAAAAGCCACAACTATGAATGAGATGGGTTGTAGTTATAACCTTACCTTTTAACTTAAGACTACAGATTTTGGAAATACTTGTATCCACCATAAATTAGTCTGCCTTTATAACTAGTAAAACACTAATACAATACTAATATCGTTCTTAGATAAGGGTTGTTAAAGAGGTTACTGCATAGGTTAACTAGCTCAAAAACACTGCATTATCCAATCTCTGCACGTTAAGAAATATAGCGTTTATATTCTTAAGACAATGATGCCATTTTTATATATTGGACAATGTATTTAAATGAATTATACTAGTCTGAACTGAAAAATAAAACTTAACAAAAAAAGAAAAGCTAAACAAAATCCACTAAATGCAACTCTAATTTTGAAAACAAACAAACAAAAAAAAACAAACAAACAAAAAAAAACGTCCGGTTTTATCATTATAAATTAAACTGTCATGTGTATATAGATATATATTTTTTCTTTTTTGGCATTTTTCTCTGGCGTCATCAAATGTAATACAGCTTACATCTAAATTGATTTTAGGAACCATTATAAATAAAACATTTATTTTAAAAAAGTATATCCTTTCTGAAATGACCGGAGAAAATAGCAATTATTTTTTAGCCTCGTTCAATAAAACAAAAATAAAAGAACAACAAACAAAAAAAAAAAGCTGAGAGTAGTCAGTAAATGATTTAATAAACACATGAAGGAGCACTGACTCACCGGCAACATTGCTGCTGCTGTCCTTCTGTACCGTTAGGAAAACTTTTGCCTCCGTCTACTGCTCTAGGTCTTCTTCGTCGTCTTAATTCTTGTTCTTCTTCTGTTGTTTCTCTGGTTTTAGATACATTCGCTCACAACTCCGAAAGAGGTTTGTGCGCTGCCATATCCAGATGCTGATAAAACTAAAACTCCAGCTCGTATCCACTTTCCTCTTTCAATCCCTCCCTCCCTCTTCCTTCCTTCCTTCCCCTCCGTCCCCCTCTCCCCCCCACACAGGCACGCACCAAATTATAGCCGAATTTTGAAGGAATAACTTGCAAACGCCGGTTTTGTTTTCATTGATGACAAATTCATTGATTTTCTGACTCCGGACTTCTCCACCAAATCCTCCGCTTCGGTCTGTGGCGTGAACTGGGTCACCATTTGCATCTGGCTTGGTCTCTCTGTCCTCCCCCTCCTCGTCTTCTATCGATAAATGTCTCTGGGTTTAATGTAGCATGGGTCATTTTTTTTGCTAAAGTGAACTAGAAAATGTTTTCCAGGAGCATTGTATAATATTGAACGAGAGCGCCCTCTGCGGCCTGAGAGTGATAGAAACATTTTCCCTGAAAAATTATCGAGGTGGCAGTTTTGACCACATTTAACGTACTGATCTAATCTAACTACGGCTAGAAATAATGGTTTTTTTTCTCCCCACTGTATGATAATGTGGGATTTCACTATTATTATGTTCTTTTTTTCTTCTTCAAAATATCCCCAAATGCTGGCCACTGAAGCTTGAAACATTTTTGCCAAGGACACCAGAGGCTGTAATTGCTGTCAAAATTTTTCCAAGTACTGAGGAAAAGTACAACTCCTTTCCTTTTTAAAAATTTAGGTATGAGGTTCTGCTCTGCTCACACTGGGCTGATTATCTGACAATCCGTTTGTCCTTGAGATCTGGCCGGCCACATCGATCAACTTTTTATCAACTTTACCAACTCCATGGTCTTGGAAAACGGCCCAAAGACATTTCACTTTTCATAGTCATGTTTTATTTAAAGGCTAAAATCTGTGTGTCACTATTGGGCCAGAAAGTCCAACTTATTCTGCACACATTTGTTGCGTTCAAGGTTAGTCCGGTGGTGTGGGTCGTCGGGTCAGTCAATAAACCCAATCGCCCTTGAGCCGCATGTGAGCCATCACGCTGCTGTGACAGCCGCATTCACACACCATCACCACAGCCAAAGGCAACCTCTCACTCTCTCACCATCACACGCATGCACACATGCATTTTCTTCTTTTAATGATGGTTCTGGAAGGACCCACAGCCATTATTATCATATATTCCCAGTTAAAATACCACAAAGTTGTATTTAAACTAATGCTAAGCATTAATTAAAGCATGTACCTATATATAAAGTTGATTTTGACAAAATGTTCAACTTTAAATTTGTAAAAATTAATGACGGTAAAAGGAACCATCCCTGGCGTCTGAAGAGCAGGGTCCGTGTAGACTAAACTGGATTGTGGGTTATGCTGTTATATTTTTTTAGAAAAGAAAAGACACAGACAGGTAATGTACTAACCACTTTAATTACCTAAACCAACTAAGATTTTGTCTTGTTTCAAGCAGACAAACTTTCACATATAAACACTGTGGCTTCAATAAATAAAGGACAAGTATAAATAGTTAAAAGGTACAGGAAAAGAAAAGGCAACCTAGAGGAAATCTAACATCACAAAGACCAACAGCATCATACGAACACAGCAGCTGACCAGACAGGTACAAAGAAAAACACACACACACACACACACACACACACACACACACACACACACACACAAGGGGAAAAAAGTGAGCATCTGAAAGCACATGTTGCAATTTATTTACTCAGCATTTTTAATGGTGAAAGCAAATTTAACCTCACAGGACAGATCTTCCCTACTGGTTTAAGAGTGGCTATAATGTTTGAAACACCTCATACATTAACAATACCTGTAGCTGCACCTTAAAAAGATCTGCGTGAACAACTAAGATGGTTGGATTTTTTTTTTCACAGTGGTTGCTGTCAAATTAAACTGTAATGGTGTTTCCTTTCCATGTCTCCGTCTCAAATTTCCAGGATTGAATGGAGGCTCTTGGATATTTGGAAACACATGATGTACTCTGAGCAAATGTCATTCTCTTTACTTTACTAAATAAATCAAATAAAATCAGAATCTCTTGTGAGGGCGCAGTCAAGATGAGTGGATTGCAGTACCCTACTGTATACTGCAGAGCTGTCCATTTGCATCTTTGGAGCGAAGACAGAGTTTGGGTTTGTAGTTTTCCAGGTAAAGCAGCTGCTTGGAGTTGAAGGCTCCGCGACGTTTCCTGACAAGGAAAAAGAAGAAGTACGTATAAACTGCGGCTCATTCGCTTTTTTGAGGTATAATGTAAGAATTCTGAGTGAGCTCCAGTATTGACCCCAAACATGGTGCAGTAGCTTGAGCAAGAAGCAAAATGGTGGCAGGTTTGTACTCACTGTCTGATGAAGTGTACTGCATCCTCATATTCCATCCCACACTCAATTAGAGCCAGGGCCACCAGCACAGGAGCTCTAAGAAAAAAATAATGTCATCCAAACAACAATAGCATGATCAACTGCACAGGCATATTTCGGTCAACATCATCTGCCTGTCAGACCCTTACAGAGATTCACAAGGATCTAACTTCCAGAAATACTAACGTGCATCACTTAAAAAGTTTGCAGCTACTCTTTACCACAGCTGTACTTCTAACAAGTGCTACAGATTGGCAGAGACGCCAACAGTTGGTTTTCAAAAGGCATCTGACATTATTTATGAGTAAATAAATGGACTTGGTTGGACATATAGCAGAGGTGGGCAAACTGAGGCCCGGGGGCCACATGTTGCCCGATGAACTATTGAATCTGGTCCGCAGAGCCTTCACAATCATTTCTCCAAAAGCCAAATGAAGAGGGTCGTCAGCTTGATTGGTTAGAAAAAGGTCCAGACCCCCCCTTCAGCTAGCATGTCCTCTCAAGAAGGTGGGGCCAAACATCATTTAGAGCTTCATCATCCATCTCTAGTTGGACCACTTTACAAGCTCTGCAGAATATTTTCTCAGTCAATAGTCCATCAAGCAGGATTTGTAGCTAACCTCTGATCCTCACTGAGGGGTTAGATTCCTGCACCACCTGGCCGGCCCCTTCACCAAGACCTAAGACCCAACGTGGCCCTTCAGGCTAAAGAATTGCCCAGCCCTGACATATAGTAACAGCTGGAGGTACAAACCGTCCAAGTCCAGCAACACAGTGCACGGCCACACAGCTGCCGGGCTCGTCTCTGAACTTCATCTGCAGCAGGTTTAGCCAGTCATCAACAACCTGGTCTGGAGGAGCAGAGCCATCATCAAAGGGCCAGTCCTAGAGGGAGAATAGAATTGTGTTCAATATGTTACACACTGCATATGATTACAGAACAAACTGGATATTCAGCCTCAGCAAAAAAAAAAAAAAAAAAAAAAACGCAATTCTGTTCTTCTGTTCATGTTTCTGTGTGAATTTATCTCAACTCTGATTGAAATTCTTCACTGTCCAATAAATGAACTTCAAACTTCACAGGTCTCACCAGGACTTGTATGCCTTCTTGTTCCACCGGCGTCTTGTCATATGTAGCAGCACAAACCCGAACCAAAGTGTTTACTCCATAGGCCTTGAGATCCTACACATCAAAACACGTTGTTTTATCAACTTGAAATTAAAGAGATCAAAGGTTTGTGGCGGGTTATTTGAGTGTTCTATACCTCTATAAACTTTCCCAGTTGTGCATTTGTGGGATTGTGTGTGATGAGGAATCTCAGACAGTCGTAAGTAATCTCCACTGGCGCTGGTCGGTTCATTTTCGCACCCAAAAAGATTTGTTCGCTCATTAAAAAAAAAAAAAAAACTAAAATAAAAAACTAAGAGGAAAAAATGAAGATGCGTTTAATTGAAGAAAAAAGTAAATCTGCAGCTCTTCTGTTTAGTGCAAATCAGATGCTGCTGTAGTTAAACTCGTATATCCCACCCAAATATTGTGAATATCTGTAAGTGGAGAAACAAAAAAACACCTTTTTACTATTTTATGGATTAGTATATTTTGGCAAATATCAGTTGAAATAGAATCTTAACTGGCAATGAACAAAAATAACAGGTCGAAAAATGTATCTGGTGGAAAAAGGACCAGAGAAAGGCTAAATGTAGCCCTTGAGAATAAATACAAAAAAGAGGAGGACCGGTGCTTATTTTCTAAGCAACGTCTTAGCCCATTCAGAAAAGGTGCACGGGAACAAGAGTAGAGGAGAGACAACACAGGTGTGGGGAGCTGTGGGGAAACTTCCAGGACAAGAATGATGGCTTCCTTACTCCCCAGAGCAGATGAGAGTCTGACGGTTGGCTCGTCTTCATATGGGTCAACAAAATGGCAGTAAGAACCTATGCAGACAACAAGAGATCCAAACACAGTTTCATTTTGAGAATGCCAAATTAAGATGGACAAAAAAAAAGCTATCAGGATGAGCTACAGGCCTTGTTAACCCAACTTGTGGAAGATAACATCAACATTTATAATAAAGTGTACACCATGTTTTCACCAGCAAGTTGTTGAGTTAAACGTACGCAAAACAGGTAAGAATCTAAAACGGGGCTGTAAACTTTTAAACATAATTACCTAAGAGGCTGTAAGCTGCTTGAGTTAGCCAATATATTACAACATAGTCATGCTGTTCCACAATGACCGATAACAATCAACGTACGGCTGTCATCAGCCTGACTGCATCTCAGAGATGACGGCGGACAACTGAGGTGGCTGCTGGACGCTGAGCACCATTTAATGGATACTGCCACGACAACTAATGCACCTGCCTGAAATGAAGTAAAGGGCTGAAAAGTTTAACTTAGTCTTAAGGGATACATAAAGAACTGGATTTCTGAAGGGGATTTCTGAAACCTCACGGTATCCGACCTGCAAATTTACAAACTCAAGGCAGACCCCCCCCCCCCAGCAGCTGTAACCTGCTACCAACCTGTGTGTGAAGGGCAGGCCAGCAGCCTCCTCTTTTCACTTGTCTACGATGAGCAGCAGGTGCTGGGCTTGGCAAAACTCCCCGCCAAGCCTCGCAAACGCCATACAGGTGGAGCCTGAGGTGGGGGCACAGTGATGGAGATGCGCGGTGATTGATCATTTGCCTCCAGATGGCAGACACTGGTGGGGGTATACTCACTCTGCTGAGAACTGAGGAGACAGCTCATTGAGCGGACACAGGAGAATGTGACAGCTGCGGGATGTAGACACACCATTGATGATGATACTGCTGCTTTTGTGGCTCCTGGCTGACGAAGGCCCGCTAGCTCACTGCTAACCTGCTGCGCAGAGGGAAGCGTGTTACAGCCACCTGAATTAACTGCTCCCGTATCAGAGTAAATACTTTATAAGAAAATGTCGGAGCAAATCCAAAGCAAACCATTCAGCTAATGAGTTTTAAAAGGTGAACCAAAGCAGTAGACCAAGCAGTCTACCTCTTCAAAGCATCACCTGATCTTTCCTGGGCTTTGATGATGAAATACATCAAATACATTTGGCTGGTCGTATTAAACGATATTAATTTCGTCAGAATTAAATATAACGTCACAAAAACTTGACAACCAATATGTCTGCATGGGTGGCTATGTCTTGGCTATGTAAGTTAGAGTAAATACTGATTTTGGCTCCGCGTCCTAGGACTTATAAGGCAAATGACCCCAAAAGTAGCTAGCTTAACACCAGCGATAACAAAACCAACAGCGGCATCCGCGTTAGAACCTCCGACATCGACTACGTCATTTAAAAACAGGTCGACAACAATGTATCCAGAATAAACAGCGAGCTGACATTTTCAAGCCGGAGCATTCACCGGTTTTCAATAACATCCTAATGACAGCAAAAACTGAGGCACTATGGACGCGGACACCGTCAACAACACCATAGCGACAGATTCTTTATCGAGGACAAACATACTCGACCTGTCTCAGCTACTTACAAAACGCACTTGCTTCACGAAAAATCCAGACGCTTCTAGAGGCTGGCGTGAGTCTGCGAAGACATGTTGAAAAGAAAGGTCCCGTTAGCAACAATAAACCGACTGACTTCCGGCGTGGGGTTTCACAATAAAACACATTGAACGGTCTCTACAAATAAAAATACATGGCTCAGTATTTACAAGATACTGTATATGCACTTCCTTTTGTAGATTCATTGAGAATTATTACTGCTGACTGCTTGCTGCCTCGCACATGAGAAAAATAAATACATTTTATCAAGACAGGAACCCTAAATGCATCCCTACTGTAATTAAGGCAATCATTTCCTCATGTAGACAGCTACCGTACAGCCCCCTTCACACCAAAAGCATCTTGTACACTGCACACAGCTTTTTTTGTTTGTTTTTTAAGTAAGTGTGTCACGCTGCTGTTTTTAATGATCATAGCTACGTGGTCATTACTACCATCTACTGTTTGCGTAGTATAGAGCATTCTGGCAACTTCAAACGGTGAGATCTTTCAGGAATGTTTGGACGTGCACAATCTAATTCCTTTTCGTAAAGTTCCTCTTTGGCATTTAAATCTAAATAAACATATCGTCTCTGTCGACTTTTGAATACATTGGAGAAATCCATTAAATGCATTTGTGCAAGTAAACACTTCCTACAAACAGTAGAATCTTGTGGTAAAAAAAAAAAAAAATTCACCTAATGGCCAGCAACAATTTTTTTCCCCACTATGAGGAATGGAAAATATACATTTATGTTCCCACCGAGTGTTGCAAAGGAGGCTGTGGACAGAAAGCCAACTTTGGAGTCATTGTTTACAGAGTAGATTTAAATAGTGCTGGAGAACGTGAATGTTTATAGAAACAGAAAATTACAAAACTTAACTGCATTTTTCTTCAAAATATTTACCTCACTGATAATGTGTGGGTTTTAGCAGAGAAGGTTCCAACATAAATAATCTATTAACTTAGTTATTATGATTAAAGTTTTTCCCCTTTTATTATTACCGTATTTTTTTGTAATGTTTTTCGTTTTGATTTGTTATTTGACTTCCCTCACTACATGCACCGGGCAGTTTTATTCATAAAACATACAAACAACGTTCAGATGTATTTGGCTGTATATTAAAGTGGCCAGTAGTGTATTTGAGTCCAGCTCAGATAATCACTGTATCAGGCAGCTGGCAGAAAATTCTAGCCACAACTACCTTGTTGCCATGACAGCGTAAGTAAACATGCATATTAACAGTATTTACTTTCATCATATATCATCATTTGACCAACAATTCTATATAATCTAAGAGCCGTTTATTATTTCACTATATTTCTTTGCTGTTATTTTTCCATCAGTGGTTTTCATGTGAACATATCTACTATAATTACATGTTTGTCCAACTCCTCACAGAGGATGTGGCATTATTTATTCTCCACACACACTCACTCACACGCACACACACACACACACACACACACACACACACACACACACACACACACACACACACACACACAGGGGTGGATGTTCACCCTCTACAACATAGCTGTGCATTTCTTTACCTATTCATAAGGTGTTGGGTTTCATGGAAGGTTGGAGGGAGTGAAGTCTTCCTGTTTCCTGTAAAATGACTCGAAAGGCGGTGTGTGTTTGTGGGATGACGTGGAAGCTGCTGAATCTGGTCTGGCAGGATTTCTGAGGGAAGAGTGAGAGAAAGCAAAAGCAAAAGCAGAGACACAGAGAAACAAAGAAGTCAAATTGCAAAAACTAGCTATTCTTCAGTGTGTCCGACCTCTCCTATGTGTAATAATCTCCTTTTCCTGGCGTTCGACACTTTGGGCTTCACTGCTTGAGCCAGCTTTCAGCAAAAGGTAAGTCCTGTTTGGTTTTCATTAACTCATTACATGCTTCCAGTCAGGAAAGGATACTCTACAGTTTACTGGTTCCGACAAGCACTAACTCACTTTAACGCTATTCGTCTCCTTATTTACCCCAAAAACAATATGGATACAAGTTGCTTAGATTAAAGGAAAGTGGGTGGAAAACGTCATCATTCCACCAAAAGAAAAAAGGCACAACTTGAGTAAGTTTTTCCTACAGCTCTGACTAAGAGGGATCATCAACTGTGGCAACAAAGTCACTGAGCAAAGAGTCGGGAAAACTGGTGATTCACCGGAGACCAAAGCGCTGCAGAATGTTTCAGAGTTAAATATTCAGCTGTGCTTTACATTTTCCCCTAAATAAATGCTGATCTATCCTGCCTGTTTGCCTGGGGGCAAATGCACGCTCTCATTCCAGCAAATCATATTTACTTACCCAAAATGTCAGAGACGGAGAGTTAAGTGCACACATCTCACTTCTAAATATTGTACAGTTTTCTAAACAGTGTGTAGTCCTGCACTCTGGTCATAAAGACCATGTTACCGTCCAGGATTAACGTCTGTTTAAGACCAGCGGATTTACCGTGACACAGCAGTTGTTGAAATTTTGAAAGGATGTTTATGTAGAACTACACAAAGGTGGTCTACATCGTTTTTCTCATGCAGGTCTGCCACTGCTAACAGGTTCACCGGGTGAAGGGAATGGAAAGAAGTGGTGATAAATGTTTTTGTCACAGTAAAGGTGCCGTCCTGGGTGGCACACCTCGACTTTGCCACCTTTCTAACAAATATGCAAAATATAGCAGATGCACATGTGGAACAGGGATCCTAAATGCCTCTCTGTATCGACTTCACTCTTAAAAATCAATTCTTCGTTATAAAAAGAGACATGTAATTACAAAACTTAGATTGATTAGAGACATATTTGAGTCTCAGAGTTTAACAGCGTCAAATACACATTGATTGATTACATTTAGAAGCAGTAAAAAGGAAAGCTTAATTAGATATTGGCTGTTGTTAATGACGTTATCAATCACTTGGAATCAAACTCATCGTATTCCTGCACACACATGTTTAATTAATAAATAGATTATCAACACAGTGAAAAACCAGTCCCCGAGGACTGCAATCCAGCCGGGTTTTCAGGTCTTTGAACAAGGAGAGTGGCATCCCAGATGAAAGGCTTTCTACCTGGGGGGGCAGAGGTCCCGGCTGGCCTGTGGCCTTCGAGGACTGGGTTTGGACACCTGTTTCAGGACAAAAGACATTTTACTTGCCTCCTCCACTGCGTACATGTCCCACTGTAGACTGAGAGACAAAGACAGCTTAAATGTTGCGCTTAAGTAAGTGCTGCATTAAAAATGAGCATTGAAGGCATTTAAGCTAGATTTTGTTAATTTAAGACATTGGCAGCCTGTTGCTGATTGTGTTCGGTCTTGGTGCTACCTAGTTCCTAGATCCACATGTACATTACAGATTAACTAGCAGTCTGACAACATTAATAATCCTGAATTTAATTTATGAATTTTTTTAAAAATGTAACCGCAGATGGTATAAAAAAAAAAACCAAGACAAGACGAGACCAAACCTCCTCCACATGAGCAGGAGGCTGCTGGATTAGAGATTATACCCGGCAGAGTCCACAGAGCCTGTGCAGACCAGCTAGTGGATGCTCTTTTCTGTGAGGGAAACTGGTCTTTCTCTGTCTGCCCATCATGAAAACTATCCCATTTTGCCTTTCACTGAACGTGCTCGACAGTCAGAATGGCAAGAGAAGATTTTTTTCCCTCTGTATCCAGAGAGAGCTGCTAATTCACGATGCTTTTGTACAAAACGTTGCTATCTTCTGGCACCGCAGCTACATTTGCTGACTTGTAAAACAACTTCCTCACACCACTTTAAATCCTTGGTGTCACTTGACGCTCTCTCTCGAAATGGATGAAACCTTTCTTTTCCTTCTCTCTGTACTTTACAGGGTAACCTTGTTTCTATCCCTCAAGCCAGGCCAGCAGCAGCAGCAGCAGCAGGGATGAACTGGTCGGGACTGGAGAGTCTTCTCAGTGGAGTTAATAAATACTCCACGGCGTTTGGGAGGATCTGGCTGTCCATGGTGTTTGTGTTCCGCGTGCTGGTCTTTGTGGTGGCGGCACAGAGGGTTTGGGGTGATGAGAGCAAGGATTTTGTGTGCAACACTCGACAGGTAACACAGGGAAACTATGCGCATGTTGTTTCTAGGAAATTAGTCGATAGCAAGCAAATGCTACGCTAGCATATGAGATTTAGAGTTTCAGTTCGAATTTCAGTTCAAAATGAGTGCAAATGCCCTCTAGTAGCGTTTGACCACATGCTTTTTGTTTGGTTTTGATAACAAAAGCGTTGCCTCTTTCAAATGCAGCCGTCTCAAATGTTTTCTGACTTTCCAGCCGGGCTGCACCAACATCTGCTACGACCACATCTTCCCCATCTCCCACATCCGTCTGTGGGCGCTGCAGCTCATTTTTGTCACCTGCCCGTCGTTGATAGTGATGGCTCATGTTAAATTCCGTGAAGGAAAAGATGCGAAATATGTGGAGCTGCACCGCGGCTCTCACCTCTACAGCAACCCTGGCAAGAAGAGAGGGGGGCTGTGGTGGACCTATCTGCTGAGTCTGATCCTGAAAGCTGGATTCGATGCTTCCTTTCTTTACATTCTCTACAGAATATATCACGGTTATGATTTGCCCAGGTAACATTTACCTCAAACACAAAATAGGTTGAAAAAAAAGTGAGTCTGTGCAGCTACCTACAGAACTGAATGTGTATTTTCTCTATTTTTTTTTTCTTTTTGGCAGATTATCGAAATGTTCTCTGGATCCATGTCCCAACACGGTCGACTGCTTCATCAGTCGTCCGACAGAGAAAAAGATCTTCATGCTCTTCATGGTTGTATCCAGTGCACTTTGCATTTTCATGTGCATCTGCGAAATGTTCTATCTCATTGGAAAACGCATCGCCAAACTGGTGATCGGCCACGAAAACGAACAGACCTTGTCTGCTGATCAACACGACCTCGCCAACATGGTCCCACCCAGATCCCAATATCGTAAGACTGACCCAACCCTGACGGACAGTCAGCTGAGCTTACACAGAAAGGAGAAGGTCAGGGAAGGTGCTGTGACAACGGCACTGTAAAACTCAGAAATCCAAATATCATGGCTTTGGTTGCAACGGGTGCTCATGCAATAGGACACCTTCATTTTTCAGCTTATCTGCAGCTGCTTGTCAGGGTCTGGCTCGAAGAGGCAGCAGTTCTGCTCCTCAGCCCAAAAAGACTTGAACCACTATGACTCTCCTTGCAGGAGGTAGGACTTCTTGAGGACATAACCACGTTCCCGCTTTTTTTAAGGCCTAAAACCCTGGGAAGGGCCTCTGTGGGGATCACTCCTCCTTGATTTTGTGTCTTATTCTGGCGACCAGTCCAGGCTGACTACTGGTTCAGCCGGAGAATTTCCAAGATCCCTGCTTAGGGATGAATATCACTTATGGATGGATGGATGGATGGATGGATGGATGAATGGAATCCAGCTCAGCTTGTGAGAGCAGTTGACTGGTTTTTGATTGTCATTCAGCATCACTGTAAACAGTCTTTGATGTCAAAATAGTAAGAAACTTAGTATGTTAAATATATATTTAATCTTTAATAGCTGTGTGATGAGAAAGTGATGCTGCTCTGTTTGTATTTCTTCTAATAAAAGGGGAAAATACTTTGATATATTTCTGACATATACTAAAATACAACTGAGATTCAAAGCTATTTGCACACATAATAACATCACGTAGAATAAAGAGTGCTTCTCTGATACGGCAGTTCACTGGTCAGGCTGGATTTAATCCCCAGATACAGAGCAGACTACCCCCGTTTAACTACAAGCCAGCAGGAATGTCACAAAATAGTCCAAAAATGTTTTTTTTTTTTTTTTTTTCCCCTCAACATTTGAATGTAAGTAATGTAGTGCACAGACTTGCGTCTGGAAAACAAATATTACATTTACGGGAAAGGGAAAAGCAGAATTCAAGGGCATTTGAATTTGCAGCAGCTGTAAATGAAGACAGTCAATGAACTTTACATTTTCAGTCCACTATGAAGGAAGTTTCTCGCGTTAAATTTGAGGACTTTGTGTATTAGTTGAATATTACCACTAGATGAGAGCGGTAAACAAAGAGGAGTGGTACTTCGGGGGTGTGGAACGTGTCATCTCACTCAAATGTTTATGGAAGATGGCACGAAATTTAGCTCAACGTAAATAATCATTTAAACCCCAGAATTCAGTTTAATTATTCTCAGTCAAATCGATGCAGAAATAATTTCTTTTAATTGGCATTATTTCTGGGTTACTTGGATTTTGATCAGCTTGAGCACATTTACTGTAATTTAACTGCATTTTATAAAACACCCCCTCCCAACAACAATCGACTGACTGCTTACTGACTACATGGATGGCTTCAAACAGCTGGTAATACAGTCTGCATGATCACCCATAGCTTTAGTAATCGGTAGACCAACTCAAGCGCAGATTGGAAATAAGAACACTTCAATGTTGGAATGTTAGCCGAGCATAACTGATGCGATCCTTTCATCCCATAGTACCAGAAACAGAGTGGTGCAGACCCATTTTAGCCACTAAGGGACGTGGAGAATAACTGAGCCTTTAAGGTGGACTGAGGCATTGTAGAAGCCATGCTGCGGCATCTGCTTTTGTAGCCAAAGGCTAAGTTTTATACGTCCAGTCTCTCCTCCTCCAGATGTCCTCAGGTTTATAATATTTGAAATGATCTGACAAGCACCTACCTGTGGCAGCACCAGAAACTTCACCAAACAGTTTTATCGTGTGTTAATCACAAAGCAAAACACAGAGAGAGGGGATTGAACATTTATTTACCCTTATTAAAAGTTACAATAAAACCATTAACATCTTAGAACGATAGCAAAATAAAGAGAACCAAAAGTATTGGCCAGAACATATTTACAGAGACAGATTGCAGATAAAAGCTCACATTTTATACACAATCCCAACCCCTGTATCAGAAACTCTGAAATGTGAATGCTGCAACACTTGAGAAGCTTGACATGTGGTTTTAGCCAGGAAAACAATTTAAAATGCACAAAAAAAGACGTAGCTCGTTCCCCCCGCCACCTCTCCCGCTCCATTTTCACTTTTCTATACATGACAAAATACTTGTAATTTTGGGGTAAATTGTGGGAATATAGAATTCTAAAAATGAATATGTTTATGTCCATGTAACAGTCATTTCCAGCGGGGGAGATAGTTAGTCCCACTCAAATTTTTCAGATCCCAAAAAAAGATGGAAAAAAAAAAAAAAGTTATAGGGCTGCCACGCCGTTTAAAAATGATGCTTCGCCGTTATTTAGGAAAGAAAGTCGGTACTCCTGATTCATTACCTTCGTCACGCGCCAGTCTCTGTAGCGCGGGCGGCGACACGAGCAGACGCGCTGAGCATGAGAGGGCCCGGTGAGGTTCCGTCTGTCAAACCAATAAAAGGCAGTGAACTGGTGGTTGAATCAGCAAGTGTGACATATCCGCGGTCTTCTTCTGTAGTTTGTTTTTAACTTTAAGAACGTGGCACAAGTCTCTCATATATATATTTATATACTTTAATCTTGGAAAATCAGTTCGGGTGTCGTGAGCGGAGGGCTGTCACTCTGCCTTGGCCTCGGCCTCGCCCTCAGCGGCCGTCGTGTCCTCGGCGGGGGCCGAGGCGGCAGGCTCCTCGGCGGGGGCCGCCTCTGCAGCTGGGGCGGCCTCTGCAGCTGGGGCCTCCTCGGGTGCCTTGGTTTCGCCCTCAGGTGTGGCACTGGCGGCCTCGCCTTCTTTGGCCTCAGGAGCCGGCGTCTCATCTTTGGTTTCCTTGGCTGTGTGGCCGTTCTCCTCGGGTTTGTCCTCGGTCGTGGGCGAGGTGGCCTCCTCTTTTCCCTCCTCGCTGTTCTTCTTGCTTTTCTTCAGTGAGATCCCCTTGAACTTGAAGGAGTTCTTCAGGGAAAATTTCTTCTTCTTTTTGCCATCCTTGGCGGCGTCGCCCTCGGCCTTGGCAGCCTCGCCCTCGGCCACAGGAGCAGGTTCGATTGCATCCCCAGCATTCGCCTCTCCCTCTTTGGCGGGCTCGGCGGTCCCGTTCCCGTCAGCAGCTGCCGCTTCTCCATCGGGCTTGGCAGATACGTCACCGTTGGTTTTGACATGGCCGTTCTCCTGCAGAGGGAGGGAATGATTAGTCGTGGATTAAAGCCGCTAAACTGGGTCAAAATCGAAATATATAGATGGATAAAACACAGATGATATGGGCCCTAATATTTCAAATAAATCTAGGAGATCTGACATATGACAGATTAGCATTAGCCCATTTACTCAACAGTTAATCCGTGTTATACTTGAGGAAAGCAGCTTGCCCCCGACAGCATTCGTGGGGGGCGGGGCCGCGCCAGCTGTTTGCACTTCCTACATTGACCACGCGGTGGCAGTAGAGATGCATCTGGAAGTTGCGCTCGGGGAACAAAAGAAAGCCAGGCTTCTGCTCTCATCCGCCAGTTGTGAACTGTATCGCCAGCACATAAACGCCACGTCCTGTTCTTTACCTACATGTAGCCCTCATTAACGGACACCACCTTGTTTAAATGGAACTTATCCTTATTCGTCGTCCCCGAGACTGGCAGCACCATTAAAGATGGATTATCATAAAGAAACCAAAAGCTTAATCTATCTAGCGAAACTAGTTCATGAAGATGAGTAACGGGGGGATTTCAACACGCCCGCGCCTTGTTTGCGGCTCCGCAGCGTGCGCCTGCAGCCGTCCACATTTGCATCCTTTGCAGCAGCTTCGCCTCATCTTTTGTTCGACGCACGGTACCCGATCCCCCGGCGAAGAGGCAACGCATGACAGAAAACACGACCCAAACACGCATTTTAGCCAGAATCCGTCACAATTTGACCAAATGTGTGGGCGAACTACCCCCCGCAGAGAGCAGCGGTCCGAATTAACAAAAGACACGTCTGGTGGCGCTCTTCGCGGGAGCAAACGTGGCCAATCAGCTCTACTAGACTTCACCTGGCTTCATTTTGTATAAAACTTTGCTCGTCCTGGGCTACAGTCGTGCTCGCCTGCTCAGCACAGGCTCCCAGCCTGATCTCTTCCACCTTGTCAGCCATGCTGCCAGGGGGCGTTTGGTGGCTCCCGGTTGATGCTGCCCTGTTGAGTCTGCTCTGGTGCACTCACCTGTCCGTTGGCTTTGCCATTAGCAGGGTCGGTGGCGGCCTTTCCGTCCACAGCTACTCCGCTCTTGGTCACGGCGCCTCCCATTTTCCTTTATCTAATATGAACCAAAAAAAAGAAAACCAAAAAAGAAAAGTTTCTGGGATTTCAAAAATCCAGCTCGGGGATGGGTAAAACCTTGGTGAGATATTGAGGGGGGTTAAAAAAAAAATCCAACAAGGTCTACTCCCTTGTAGAACTAGTGATGAGAAGATCCCCTCTGCGGAGAGTGCACACCCCACGGCAGCGGAGCTTAAATTAAGGGACGTCGGCGTTACGGCTGTTGAATACTTCAACCGCGCCTCAAAAATCGACCGCAGACTCCGCCCAGAGGCGTGGCTTCCTAGTTGGTCCAATCGGATGTGTGGGCGTGGCTTGGTTCTCCACCTCTACTCAATGCAACAGTCTGCTTCTTCATCTGGATGAAGAAGCAGACTGGCTACTGTTCCTGAACATTTTTAAACTTTGAAACATTTTTACAGGGACTTTTACCAAAAGTACTCCAATAAGTCGTTTTTAAAATCCAATAAAAATGCTGTTATTCGACAGACATACAGATAGATAGATAGATAGATAGATAGATAGATAGATAGATAGATAGATAGATGTGTTGAAAAAAACATTTAAATAAGTCATTATAATTTATCAATAGCCATGCCAAGCATTACATTAGCCGTACACAGCCAGCTTTGCCAGTGGCACTGGGACTGCTTTGTCACAGACAGACAGAGACAGTGAACCAGCCAGTAATGAAGTTTCTCTGCCAGGCAATTAAATCCCATGATTGCAATGACACTGCCTTTTTTTTCCTTTTTTTTTTTTTTTTTTTTGCTATCCACAGAGACTTGGTACAATGCTTCCATAGTCTAGCCAATCATGAGAAGTTCACACATACGTTTCGGACAAATGAATGAGATGGTCCTTACTTCCCAACACAATGCCAGTCATTTATCCCACAGATGGACCTGTCTTAACAAAACAACACTTTGTCTCAGTTGTTATTTTCAGGAATTCATTAAGCAGCATTTATGATTTCCTTTTTTTAAAGTCCTGTATTCCTCCGAGGCATCCCTTTACAGCTCATTCACATCGCTTGTCTATAACTGCCCTCACCAATCAGACTGCAACGGCGCAACCTGCGTCAAGCATGCACACACGCACACAAGCATGTCACAGCCATGGTATGTGAGGCATGCATCCACCACACCAGAGAATGATCTGTATCCATTCAGTGGGCTGAGCTTCCCACAGTGGCGCTCACCCTCAGGGGCTCAAAATCTGTAAAACAGCAACCCACCCAACTACTCGCAAACTAGCCAGCACAGCCCTGTGCGTTCTCCCCAACTGAGTCAGGGGAAGGAACACGTTTGGACGGTGCTGATGAGGCCAGGCCACTGTGTCCAATCCTGAGTTAACCAAGGCTGCAGAAGTCCTCATTACTCTCTGATGTGGGACGCTCAAATGAGGTGGTCATCATAATGAGGTCTATGTGATAATGTTATCAGGTTTCAAAGGGAAGGTCCTGGTTTGAGCCGCACAAGAAAGAGATGCTTCACAGCAGGAAGCCTCACCTCTGCAGAGGCGCTGCTTAACGCCCCTTGTCAATCATTTACATTAGGACAAAGTAGGTAGTTCTCCACCAACATTTCAGTGGCAAATTCACTTTGGATTTTGTTACATTTATTTAACAGTTTAGTTATATTGTACTGTATTGTATTGGTAAGACACACTGGACAACAAAAGTTCTACATAATAAATGAAGAGAAATATGTTATAGGTGGTTAATTTTGCCACATCTCACTTAAAGCCACTAAAGGTCTGTGTTTTATTAGATGAGCATCTGTTTATGAGTATGTTTGGATTAAAAAACAGTTGAAAATTCTCACATTAATGAAGGTTGGTCTTGTGTGTTAAGTTTAATTCAACTTGTATTTGAACATCCAGATAGCTATTTTAAAAGAACCACCAGAATTCCATTTTGGAAACTGTATCCCAGAGTATCAGGAGTTTTCAAATTGGGACGGCTAACCGTGAATGACCAGCACAACACTTTTAATCAGAAAAACACTGAGTGGATGTTGAGGTTATGCTTACAGCCGTCAGCCAGCTACATTTAGATTTTTGCTGCACAGATATTTTATCACGTAAGTACAATCATCAACTTTCTTCCTATCATCTGTCCTAAAAATATGTGGATATAAGTCATGGCATGGAAAAAATGACAAGACCCGATTGTAATCAAGAAATGTGAATTTTGCCAATAGACTTTGTCTGGACTTTGTCTCAGCCAGTATTCTTATCACAGCAGTGCTCCCCCGCCCATCACATGTTTTTTTTTCTCCTTCTCTAATGGTGGGCAATGTCATCTTTATGTAGTTGCCCCTTTTTTTGGAGGGGGGGTGAGCTCTCAAGTCCTGCTGAAAGCCTCCTTTGTCTCCGAGGGGCATCACAAGTAGAAAGAAATGCGAAGAGAGGACAGAGATAAAACAAGAGGATGGAAGAGTGGAAGGAGAATCAAAGGCCTGCCCATGGGCTTCCTCTTTCCTTCTGGGAGAAGTTGTCTGAAAGACAGTCACCTTGAATGCTTTGTTCAGTCTTATGAATACGTTGTTTCATGATCAAGGGTGCAGGCTGTTTACTGTGTGTTTTGGGTTTAAGGCACTGTTATTTATAGTATTGCAGAGAAAATAATGTGTGTTTTTGTGTATACAATAACACACACAGCAAACAGTTGTAATTAGTTCAAACAAACCCTTCATAAATGTGGCAGTTACCAAAAAAAAAAAAAAATTGAAAAACTGGTTCACAGATTTTGGTTCAAGTTTGTCTTGAAACTTGTGTATGGCCCATGGATTAAATCATTTTCCATTAATTTAAGACACTCAAAATCTAATGAGAACCTTTTTGTGAAATGCAGATGTTAACATTTTAGACTGAGGAACAAGATGGTTCTCGCAGGCTAACTTTGAGTGGTGCCTGAGTCAAGATGCAAATTCAAACTGCCTAGCATTAAAAGACCATTTGCATTGCCAAATAGCTAATTATAAGCAGAATCAGGTGAACAGCCCTCTTCACTTCAACAAAAAAGGGGTGTGCCTTGACTTGAAAGAACGCCCTTTGTAATGCTAAGTAATTTGATCAACCGGCTTATTGACTGCAAAAAGGCCCAAACCAGCAGGCGCCCCCAGAGCTGCACATGGCGGCCATCTTGACTGGGAGGGTTTCTGCAGATGTGGCATCTGTCTGTCGTCTGCTCTCAGAGGAGCAGGGAGCTGGATGTCCAATAGCACAAAACCTGATGTTTGGCTTAACAGTGTCATTGGTAAGACACAAAGCAAAGCTTTAACATAGAGGGAAACCAGCAGTTATTATTTTGATGTGTGCCGATACACGCCAACCCCCATTTCACATCTGTATCATTTTGCCGAAAGTGGCAGACCTAACGTGAACCCCCCTCCATTCCTGCATGCGTGCACACATGCCAGATAGACAGTTACCATGGAAACTTGTAGAGGGTGATTTTGCTGAAGGGAGGCGTGGAATGGTGGGAATGCAGTTAAGAGTAGAAATTTAGAGGCTGTGACTTCAGTGTTTGTGTTTGTTTTGCCTTGTCGGATTTATTTACATATGACTTTTCATCGTGAAATTAAGGGTAGTTTCCTTTTAACCTATAACCTCATATTCTCCATCATCTGGGTTTCATCATCCATACGTCTTTGTGTTTAGGCAGGTAGAGACGCACACGGAAAAGGGTTGATGATAAAGAAAAAATCAGAGGCGGGTTTCACATTACTGTGTGTGTGTGTGTGTGTGCATGTGCCAGACAGTAGTTTACAGTATAGGCAGCTCATCCCCGCTGGCGAAACCGCTGCAGCGTTACTAGGTCAGTGTGCCATCATCTAATTCTGCACTCACCCCTCCTCATCGCTCTAACAATTTTCTTTTATTTTATTGTGGGTAAAAGCACTCGGTCAGGATATTAAGCACAAAATCCTACAATCAAATCTCCTCAATGCTTCAACAGTTGTAACAGACGGTAACACAGCAGCTACCGTCACTGTGATTTGTTCTGGAAAAAGTGTTTTGACATTCAGTAAGCAGCTAGTGTCTAAAATAGGCAGCTAATGTAGAGTCTGATTAGCACTACTTTTATCAAATTGCCGCAAAAAAGACCATTAATGTGCAAGCAGAGCTCAAGCATCCTGATCCAAGCGACGCAGTCAAACAGAGCCAGCTCCACAAGGACACCGCCCCCATCCCCCGCTGCTTGGAAATAGCTGATGGGTGTCATTTGTTTGTTGTACACATTTGTAAAAGGGCAACAGCCACTTACATGCAGCCACATGCAGATGCATTTACCACCCCCCCCCACCACCCCCCATACAAACTCAGAAGATCCACACCGACATAGTCATTAACTCATTTATGGGTTATCTGCTCGCTGGGGCCTTTTTTTTCTGGCCAGTGGTGAGATCATCACTCTCCCTGGGCCCATCCACCCCACCGATTTATACCCCTCTCCACCTCAACCCTGCGGTGCCTCCTCCTTCTTTATCTTTATTGTAATGCAGATTTAAAGACCGGGTGGGGGATGGGAATGGGGGCTTGGGGGATGGGAAGAGGTTTACAGAGTGGCTGTGGTTGGTGTTGCGTGTGACCCGGGAGCCATGTTTTGCCTCAGCGGATGTTTAGCATTGGCTGTGGGGGTTGGGGTGAAGAGGGCACCCCAGCTGTAAACATGACTCAGACATATCGGCTCTCTTGTAGGGTAAAATGTGGAAGCCCCCCACCCCCTGTAGTTTCATCAAACAATAATCTCATCCATGAGAGAATAATGAGATGTTGTATGACGGTTTGCTCTGTCTAGACATAATGAGCTTAATGTGAGGTCATGTTGTTGTTCCCACTGTCATACACTAATTCCACGTCAGATGAACAGAGTAGTGGCTGGGGAATCACAATTTACAAATGGCAAGCTTTTAATCTGTGCATGTATCTCACAAAGGTATTACCGAAACATTACGGATTTTACAGAATTTCTATTCTACAAGTGTTCATGTATAACCATGTAGAACATGTGCATGTGAGTGTTTCTTACATGTACACTTTTGTCCTGAGGTCACCACACACTTAACCTCCCTACTCCACCCTCCCTCTGTAAAAAAGGCTCTCAATGATCTGAAGTGGAGAGTCAATACTCAGCCATTGTGCTTTAATGAGCCATATGTGGGATGGATTCATTGAGTCTGCACTTCTTTTTACCATTTCCACGGTTGATAAAGTAGGACTTGTCCTGTGCAGTTAGGTCTAAATCCAGTTTTTTTTCTTATTGCTGTTAATGGGATGAACAATAAAACAATAATTTATAAATTTGCCTCACAGCACGTATCTCTTTATTTTAAAAAAGGATTTTAAAAATTGAATCGATCATGAAAAACAAGGGAATTTTGTGTAGCGATGCTCCATTTTCTTTTTTTTTTTTTTAAATCTGCCGTTACAGCAGGCTCGTGGAACATCAGCACAATGTCTTGCACTTGTTTGTGATTTGTTACCCGGCCCCCTCCATCTTTCGCCCCCACTTTTTGTTCTCTTCCCCTTCTGGTTAACAGAGCTCCCTTTGAACTGACGCTAGGTCCTGGCAGTGCTGAGAAAATCTTTGCGAGCTATTAAATAATTCAGACCACGAGGTGAAGTGTCGAGTCTACGTTGTTTACAGTTCAGCTCTGATTAATATCTAAAACTCAAAGTTGGCACAGTGGGGAGGGGGGTCCCACTTGAAAATAAACTCCAGAAAGGACTATTCCTAGGTTACAAGCTCACTACCAGAGACCAACAATTCAAATTCACTCATTACATAGTTTCCGTTCTGAGGCGATCACCTAGATCACCTAGACCACCTGGGAGTGTCCACCTGCATGGTGGATACTCCCCCCTTTCTGCAGGTTAATGACTATGAGGTGACAGTCACACCCAGCTAACTCTCGCTGACCTCTGACCAGGCTTCTCAGTTTTATTTGGCATCACTTTCAGAAGGTCTGGCCCTTGCTCACAGTTCTTGCTTGCTGCTGTTTGTTTCATTTCTCCTCCAATTATTGATCCAGACCTGGCCAGATGTGTTTGCAGTGCACTACTGACCTCACCTCCGCCGGTCTGCAGAGACAGCTAGCACTGATCAATGCTGGGTTGAAAAACTACATTAACGTCCTAGCCAAGGCGTGGTAGCCCGTAAAAAAAAAAAAAAAAAAAAAAAGAAAGACAAAAGAAAAAGTCCGATTGCAACGGATTGATTGGGGATTGATTGTTCACAAGACTGAACAAGGTGCAGGCAAAATGAGGTGGTCAAGATTTGCATTTAATTAGCCAATATAGGTTGTCTATATCAGTTCTTGGTCAAAAGCTGAGACATGATCTATACAGATACATAAGATTGATATAGTTCCTACTGGAAAGCCTAATATGGAAGACACCTGAACATGCAGACAGGGAAAAAAAGAGCCATTTTCTCCAAAAGGAAACATTTCCTTTGTGTGTCTTTCCCTTGGGGCTTTCTAACAAGGTTATCATGGGTCAGTGATGGGCTGGGACTGCAGATCAATTGGAAAACAGTTAGGGGACTGGCCAGTATCTGCCCACAATAGAGCACTGGCTATGAAGAGTGACAGCAGGCATGCTATTGGGGCCAAGGGCATCAGATGATGAAGGTCACACCAGGTTATGCGCATTTTGATCAGGGGTTTCTGGTGGACCTCCAGCCTCAAATACTCAACATGTAAGCCGGATCAGGCACCATTCAGGACCGTTTCAGAGATAATCTGCTTTAATGCAGGGACAATGATTTAGATATATTAGAAAGCCCAGATTTGATAACAGAGTCAGGCCTTTATTGATGCCTTTGGCAGATTTAAACCTTTAGATGTGTAAAACAAACACATGACCTGTGTTACAGTGAGACGACCAGACTGATTTCTTGCGTGCACGACAAAAGCCATTTGATCTTGGAGCGCTGTGGCCAGATTTCTGTCATCAAATGGAGCTGAATGCCCTCTGGGTGGTTCATTATGGGGAGCAAAGACTGTTGAACCACCAAGGCTATTTGGTGTCATGATGTGTAACTATAAATTGTGATGGATGGTACTGTTGCTTGTCACAAGGCTCCAGATTTGGCCTAAAAAGGACTGATACATTACATGGAGTCTAATGTTAAAAGTAAACTCTGCTCATCTATAGAATAGTGACTGTATCGACTGAAGGTTTCATACTCTCTTTTTGTTAGCTTACATACTGCACCCCTAACCATTTACCAGAAAGTAAGTAGATCCACGATACCTGACATTAAAACTGACATTTTTTGACTTCAAGTATAACTAAATGTGACTACAAATTAAAATAATAATAAAAAACCCCCACCCTAATACAACAGTAGCTAAACCACAATCAGAAGTAGATAAACTTAACATTGCGGGAAAGGAACGGGGGAAAAAAGGACAGTAAAAATGCTGACTGTTTTTATGCTCTCTGCAAACCAGAAGATTCTTTAAAGGAGATTTATGGAGGTGTCATGGGAAAGTTCCATTGCTGAGTGCAGGCTGTCCCTCTTAATGAGCCCAGTGACCCCAGTGTCGGCGTGGTCAGGGCGAAATGGCATAATTAACGACCACCTTTATCTCAGCTCCTGTGCTATTGCCAAACGCCTCAGCCATTCAGAGAGTACCCAGCTGACACGAGAATCAGCTACACACTTGAGTGTGTGTTCCTTACACTCCTGTGTGTGCACACACTCAAGGATGTCCAAGGACTCAGTCTTTAACTTGATCGATTAGCTCGTCACATGACATGTGTGCTTGTTCACAAAGTGCTATGTCACACTATATCAAGAGTTGCTTTATGCTAATAATGGGTTGGGCCTGGGGAGAAATCAAACTTAATGATCTAACTACATCATGTATTCCCAGGTAAACACACAGCAGCTTCCAACCTATAGACTGGTAGCCCTTTTTCATCGTCCTACCACATACTGACTCACCGTGTTTGGAGCTTCAACCAACCTGGCAGTGAGCAACTATTGAGGCTTGATTCATCTTCATGTTATTCCAGATACAAAATGGAGAAATGGTTGATTACTGATATCTGGTAAATGTCCAGGATAGGGAGTAATGTGGCCACCTAACTGAAAAGCTTTTGGCAGGTTGTGGAAAATCAGTAAAAGTAATACCAATTTTCATGTGCAGTGATGGAGAGATACACACATTTGCTTTGGCCTAAGCCTCCACACAAGCATTTACACAGACACAGAAAACTACAATGTGATAAAAGACAATCTAGAGTAAAGTATTCCTAATAATATTCCTAGTAATAAATAATAATAAACTAGATATAGGCAACGCAACAACGCCCAGGAGCTTTGGGTTCTAGGACTTTCAAGTGCAAAGAGACCATTAGATTGTCCTTTCATTTTACTGTCAGCGGTATTTCAGCCATTATCTTTTCACAGGTAGAATTACTCTTTGACCAATTGTTCGCCTCTCTCATGAGCCCAGATACACCTGCCACAGTGATCCGTCTTGACTGGTTCCCTCCCGGGCATGGTGCACACTCACTAGAGCACCTTTCTCCTTTTCTACATCTTGCATCACTGTGTGTCTCAGTGTGCACCGAGATATCAGAGTTTCGTCACTCTACGGCACACTTACAAGAAAACTGGACAAAAGCAGAAGCGCATGGGGTTGGTGATACGGCGAGCTAAGTGGCGACAGAGGGACTCTTGACTTAACCCGCACCGGCTGATTGCCATTGCTTTTTTAGCATGAAATGCAAACTCTGTCAAACATCAAATGACTCATTCTCAGCCATTTCTCTCCACGTTGGTCCCTCTCGTGGCTGCTCTCTCCCCTTTACTGTCGTGCAAATGGATTAATCTTGTAGCTCAAAGCCTGAAGGGAGGCTGGAATTGTGCACTTATGACAGGGTGCATTAAAATATACATGCCTGTGTGTGGGTGTGTGCTTTGTGTGTGTGTGTGTGTCCACATTTTGTGATAAAGTGAGATAAAAATTATGTAGAAAAAGTAAAATGGAGGAAAAAACAATTGGATATTTCATTGTGAAGCTTTAGAAATAAGCTAAGGGAGGAGGGAGAGAGTGGAGGGGACACTAGGTGCCGTACTGACAGATAAATTATTTGTGTAAAAATGTTGTGATGGCCTATGTGCCCTTACCTTTAAAGGTCAAGTGTGCTGCTTGCTTTTTTCTTTTTTTTTTTGCAGTCTCAGGCACAGAATCCAAAAATAGTCATCTGCATGAATAAACCATGTACCTGCTGTGCATCCCAGCTCTTTTCCAGTACCTAGTGAGAGGAAGGGGCCATCAGTGGGTCTGGATCTTAAGAGAAGCATATCACTTTAGAGAAGTATCACTCATTTCAGCCAGAACTCATCTTTTTTTCAGCATTAAAAAAAAAAAAAAAAAAGTTTAAATTGAGAGAGAATTCATCTCATCCCATCATTCTTTGTTTGCTGGACTCCACATCTTTGCCTGTCACCCTCCTCCTGCCCTCATGTTGCTTCTCTTGCACTTTCCAACCTCAATTTCACTTTCCCATGTTAGAACAATGACAGGGGGCTAAGTGGTTGCCAAGACAACGGTGATGGACTTCAGCAAGATCACAGGAAAAGAAATTGAACCCGAGTAACCTCATGTCTAAATCTTGGACTTGCCTTTAAAGAACAGCAGAAAAATAGCAGAAAGTCCGCATTACTGACTCCAAGTGAGCATATAAAATGCGCGTACATGTCGATACATGTTAAATGACCACCGCTGCTGTTGCATTGTTGCGCCTAAAACCGTGGTTAAATCCTTGCCAGTGAGAGAATGGTCTCCTCTAGTTTCAGCTTGTTGCACTCTATTGCATATTAATGAGCAGACAAATATGCAAATGCTACAAGGGGTCTTTAAACCAGCCATGCATTGCAATGATCAACTGTGTGGGATTTAGTAACGTCTAATGATGCAATTCAATACTACAACCCTCTAGAATCTCTGAACAGCAATTGTTTTAAGAAATAATAAACCACCGAATTTCCACATCTTAAAATGTTTAATCTGTAAACATATCTTTTTTTTCCGCACAATATTGAGACAGAACTTTCTACGTTAGCTGCTAACACTGATCTTTTGTACTTTATACTCTGCCAACAGCATCTCTCACCAGGAGCTTCGAGCTCATTCCTCTAAGAGCCCAAAGACGCAGAATCATGGGAGTTCGCAAAAGGCGATAGCTGCAATATGAAGTTACATCCATCATGGCTGCCACCGGCCCCAGCTGCCACCAGCTGTTGTGCATTAAGCAAAGTGAGGCTGGAGGATTTAGCTGAGCCAGTTATGGGATAACTCAATAACATTACTCTGTTAGGGTCTGCCTTGAGCGCTTTATTTCATAATGCATTGTTCACCGCCGCCTGCCATCTAACTCTCAGGAGCTCACTCTGAACTTCTAAGCTGATTATAGCACCCTGTGCTAACTTTATGGGCCATTACTGTTGGCTGCTGTTCATCTTACCACACCTTGTAACCTCCATTATGTTTTTATGCAGATGGAAGCTGGTTTTTTTTTGCTCATCACTGGCATCATTCTTGGTGTTTGTTTTTCTGGCGGCTGGCTTACACTTTAAACACGGTTAGGTCTTAATGCTTGTGTGGAAGTAGGTTAAGTGTTCCGTTTGAGCGTACTGCATGTCTACATTAATGTGGACCGAGACAAGTGCCACATGAGCTCAAACAAACTGAGACTGCAGCGAAATCTTTAAAGAAATGCCCACATATTTTAAGACTTTTCCACCCTTTTTTTTGTCCAGATCAGGGTTTGAAATACAGAAGGTGTCTGTGTGAGATGGTGGCAAACTGAAATAGTACAGAATATGTACCAGTCCCACCAGGTAATGGCTGGAAGGATGCTCGCAGGGCAGAAAGGTGATATTTTATCCCTCCCCACTCCAAGTGTTTTTACAGCCGTGTCCTAATAAATGGATTTATACACACTTTCCTCTCTGATTTATGTGTCATTTAAAAAAAAAAAAAGCCCCAAAAACACGTAAACTGATACATTTATTCACCCATGCAACATTCCTGCTCAAAAAACATGTCTGGTGCCTTGAAATGCACCAGTGTGCTGACCCTCCACATCTGATTTACTCATATTAACATGTACTCATATTTTCTTTCTCCTTCATAAACACACACAGTTGGTGACATCACTTCCCTTTATTGCAAGTGCTGCAAACCTTGTGTTGTCCAAACCTGAAAACTTGCCATTATCAGCACAACTGCCACCTCAGTGTTATAAGGCATCGCATTTGCCGTCCAACGGCAAGTGCTTGTTGGCTTCCTAACCGGAGAAAGAAAACGTTATGAATCTCAGCTCGAGTGACCTGACTTCATGCATAGATTTTCTCAGTTAAGGTCAGTATTCTTTACATATGTAATGACCACTTGCACTCACACCTGTTGTAGATATGTCCATTTAGAGGGTTGTCTTATTACGCTCTTGTTCGTAGCCTGTCCACTCTCAGGAACTATTAGATTTTGCGCAGAATTATCACTTCCTCCGGTAACTGTCACACCCTCCACACTCAGTCTGCGTCAGACAACAACCTGCCCTTTGTTGGTTTTTCATCTTCTCCCCTCATTGCAGTCTGTCTGGTCCAGCCAGCTGGCTTTGTCTGCCTGTTTCTGAACTAGTTGCATGCTTGTTAGTCCAACTCCTTCTCTGTCCTTTAGCTCAGCTCAATAGGAGAGTATAAATACCTTTTACAAGCTTCCCTCCAGTATCTTTCTTGACCTCATCCTGTCTTCACATCCTTCCTCAGCTTGAGGAAGCTCAGCTTCTTCTTTCGTCTGCTTTCCTTCCTTTCAAGTCTGTTTTTTCGGTTTGCTGAGAAAAAAAAAATGTCGGCGGCTGAACAAAAGATGATAAACAAACTATATATAAAACATGGCAGCAAGCGCTACGTCAGCTAACATTTTTAAACTCGGTCTATCCACTGATGAAAGGAAAATATGTGTGAATGTCGTCTGTTCACTTTGACAATGATCAACCTACAGGGTAGAGGGCGGCCTGAGAGGCCATGCTCTATCCATGGGGGGCGGGATGGTTGGACCAGAATCTGGCCGTCGCAGCAATCTGGGTCAGTCAGACACGGGGAGGGAGAGTAGCAGTCCATGGACTGGCTGACCTCATTGCTGCATGCATTATCATTATTTTCCCAGTCAGTCACTACATTGGGACTCTGCACCAGGAAACACATCCGATTTCCCCATGACACTGCACAAGCACACACACACACACACACACACACACACACACGGTAGAGGAAAAACAGTTACGACAGCACTGAACTAAGATGTCAAAGGTTACCATTACAAATGGCTCTCTCTTACATTCTGTCGTTCAAAGCCACACTAATCATGCCCGCTCACTCTCTCTTGCTGTCACACACACACACGAGAGCAAACAAACACACACTCACAGTGACCCTGAACCCAGCAGTGATACATGATCATACATCTCTTGGGTTGAGATTTCATTTGTGCCTATAAGTGGGCCCCATTTTCTCACCATCCAGGCATTTCCCCTCAAACCTCTTGGGCCCTGTGTAAGAGCAGAAGAACTTGATGAAATACCAAGATCGCTGGTGATAGTTAAATAGAAAAAGGGGGGCCATTGCTTTACAATTTTTTACGATTGCTTAGGCACGATTTGAAAACAGGGCTCAGAAGTTCAAAACGCTACACACAATTAGCACAACCACACACACACATGCAGAACATCTCAGATCCTGTGCAAAAATGAAACACTCTTGTCAAAACTATATACACCCATCCATCCATCCATCCATCCATCCATCCATCCATCTTCCGCTTATCCGGGGTCAGGTCGCGGGTCAGCAGCCTAAGCCCCTCCAGGTCTCACTGTCGCTGCCAATGTGAGCATTGAAGTCACCCAGGAGGATGAGGGACCCCCCACTCTCTAGTACTCCCTGTAAGGACTCCAGAAAGGGTGGACACGCTGAACTGCTGTTGGGGCCTTCAGGCACAAACAACAGTCAGGATCCGTCCCCCCACCCGAAGGCGGAGGGAGGCTACTCTCTTGCTCACCGGGGTAAACTTCAACGTACAGGCACCGAGCCGGGGGGCAACAAGAATCGCCACCCCTGCCCGCTGCCTCTCTCCATCGGCAACTCCAGAGTGGAAGAGAGTCCAACCCCTCTCGAGAAGGCTGGTTCCGGAGCCCTTGCTATGCGTCGAGGTGAGGCCGACTATATCTAATCAGAACTTCTCAACTTCTCGCACCAGCTCAGGCTCCTTCCCCATCAGAGAGGTGACGTTCCCCGTCCCTAGAGCTAGCTTCTGCCAAGGTCCCCACCTTCGGCTGCCACCCAACTCACACTGCACCCGACCCCTTTGGCCCCTCCTGCAGGCAGTGAGCCCACGGGAAGGGGGTCCCACATTGCCTTTTCTGGCTGTGCCCGGCCGGTCCCCATGGGCCACCAGGTGCTTGCCATCGTGCCCCGCTCCCGGGCCTGGCTCCAGGAGGGGGCCCCGATGACCCGCGTCCGGGCAAGGGAAAGTCGAGACCAATTGTTTCACTCGTCATAAGGGATCGGTGGGCTGCACTTTGTCTGGTCCCTCACCCAGGACCTGTTTGCCATGGGTGGCCCTACCAGGGGCATAAAGCCCCAGACAACTGAGCTCCTAGGATCACTGGACACGCAAACCCCTGCACCGCGATAAGGTGGTAGCCCAGGAGGGGCTAAATACACATTTATAAAAACCCCACCATGTTACCATATGAAACACACACTTCATGAGACTTAACTCTGTTTGACCCAGTTAAACACGGCTGTATTTAACTTTAAACACTTTTAGCAAATGTGCCTCTCAGTGATTACATTACTGCAATGAAGTACACAGAGAAATAAACACGGTAAATCAAAACACAACAAGATCAATGCTGCAGAGTATTGAAAATATGATTTATTTCTCATCATATAAAATGAGTTAATCCATGGTTCATGACATGATCAAGTAGTGTTGATGAGTTTCATTGGTCAGATTTGGTCCTCCTAGGGGACGCTCTCCTCTTGCTTCAGGTCTTTCCTCTTCCTCTACCTTTTACTTGTCCTCCACGGATTCCCCCAATCACCCTCACTCTTCTTCCTCCGACTTCTTCCATTTTTCCATTTTGGTTGAAAGCAAGTGAACTCACCTGCTGTATTTTTATCGTGCTCTAACCTGATTGTTGTGTCTACAATAAGGCAGTCAATCTGTGTCTAAGTGTGTTTAGTGTTTTGCAAATCACTGTGTGTATTGTTCTGCAAAAAGTGTGAGGCTGACTTTCTGTTATAGTAGTGAATATCTGCTCCAATGTGTTGTTCCTTGAGTGTACGGTTTTGAAAATTGTGTAAGACTTTTGATTTTAGTGTTTATGCAATCAAAAAAAAAAACAAAAAACTGCAAGAGTGTGCCTGTTTCTATGATTCTGTGAAATACACCAAAACAACTTCTTGTGCATTGGTGTTGGTTTGCTTTTTTGTGTTTGATTTCTCCTCAGGACGTCTCTCCCGCCCCATCTCCAAAGGCTGTTAGAGGAATCTGATTTGTGTTGATGATATTAACGTCTTTCAGATGTTCACAGGCAGAGATCTGATACCTCTGTCCCACAACTGTCTCTTCTTGAAGCGCATCTCTTGAAGAGGTGCAGGACTTTTTCAGAGCTGTGAGCGAATGCTGGATCTCACCAGAACAGTAGTGGACGCTTAAGATGGGAGCTGGCCCAAGTTCAAGGGAAATGAAGTTTAAAAGAAAAATATAGTTCAAGAGACAGAAGGAGCGCGAGGGAGCTGGAGGAGAGCGACTGATTTGGAAAATAAATGAGCCTCATGAAATAGCAACACGAGTCAGACAAGGAATATGCATCAGGTTAAGGATGTAAAACCGGAGAAGGTAACCTTGATCGAATGAGCGAGTTCATGCAGAAGAGGAGCAGATGAGCTTCACTTCTGAGACAAGGTGCTCAGTTCCCTGGCCTCTGTCCAGTCCATCTGTTTGGTTTTGCCTTTACGGGGGTCGGTGCTTGTCGCATGGCTGCAGGAGGCTTCCAGAACCCCCTGGGTCTTCAGAAGGAAATACGATCCCATAATAAGCCCTGACGTGGCCTTCCATTCTGCTCTCTTCTTCAGTCACCCCCGAGGCTCTCCTCTTCCTCATGCTGGCCTTTGACAAGGCCAGGAGGCGCCAGGAGCTGCAAAGCATGTTTGCTGATTGGATCAGTACACAGTGGCACGTTTTTTGTAAAAGATGATCGTATTGGACTGTTCCAGCCCTGCCTTTCACAAATTAGAACTCAATTATTCATTTGGATCAGTAAATCCGTCAAAGTGATCCTCTTGGGTCTGTGTGTGTGTGATTTGTCCTGGCAACAAATTTGATAAAGACAAGTGTGTCTTTGGTCACATGTCTAAAAACTGAATAGCCCCATCGTGATTATGAAATGATCTGATTGTTGTGGAATTACTGTTTCAGCATTATTACCAGTTTCTAAGTTGGTTCAGACGAATGAACAAAGTAGCTCATGACATTTAAACTTAATGAGTGTTTTGAGGGATGATGGTACCTTTTAGCAAAATGGTCAATAGAGTCTTGAGAAGATCTACACTATATCTCTCAAGAAGAATTCACATTGTCCCAAACATTTCATGAGAAGAGGTTAAAATAATATTTAATTTCAATTATACGTTGGAATGGAATGACATTTATGACAAGTGGGCAAGTTAAGATCAGATAAGTCATAAGGAATATGCAGTCTCCAGAGGACATGCCTCGATAAGTCTCCGAGTACAAACATGACCACACCATTGCTGTCAGTACCTATAATTAATTTAAACTTGCAAGAATAACTTTAACAAGAGCAATAACCCAGGATTTAATTTACTAGTTTGCCTCGCTCAAAGATAGAATAACCCATTTCAATAAAATTTGGTCCATAGTTATTTTAACCTACGGACTGCAGTCCACAATATATTGAAGTACTATTGAGTTATATTATTATGGAATTATATTATATATTGAATTATAGTATTAAATATTACTATAGTTAAACAGAGGTTATCATCTATGTACTGAATATTTCTGTACTGTCTTATTTTACGTTAGAAACATTTAAGTTTTTTCCTGGGAAGCCTGACTGAGTTCTGGGAAAAGTTGTCAGATGCTCTGCAGGAATAGGAATGTCCCAGTGCACCACCCTCGAGCCCAGATTTCTGAGGATCTTTTTTCTTTTCTTTTCTTTTTTTTTTGTAAGAAATCTCTTTAGCTCTAACTGTAATGTAATGTTTTGCGGTGAAGTAACAAAACAAACACCAAAACCCAGAGTTGTTACAGTCATTCCTTTAGCTTAACCTCTGTTTCAGAGGAAACAGAGAATATCTACCTGCCATCTGTACAGTCAGAGGAATTTGAACTATGAAAGCAATGGATTGTAGGTACTGTTGACACACGCATGCAAATTCAAACACACGCACCGCACTGTGTACAAACGCCGATAACAATGCAGTGCAGACAGTCGGCCGCTTCTGAGATGCCAGGCGTCACATGGGGCATGTGCGAGCTTGACCGCATTCTTTTTTTCATGTTTGTCTGGGAATAAGGGGCATTTTTGCAGCACTTCCTCTCTGAAAATGGAAATCTGTAATTTGCATGGTGGAGATTTTCTTTCACAATCGAGATGAGAGGACACTTTGACTGCGTATAGTAATTACACCGTGCTGTTGCCAGGGCATTTCCTTGCTTGTTTTGAACAGAACATAAGACTGTGTTAACACTCACAATCAGGTGAGCTGAAGATGATTCTTTGCTCCAGCCTGGATGTTTTACAATTTAAATATTGTTTAGTATCAGGAGTCTGTTGGTTTTGTTTGATTTTCCCAGTAGCAGTCAGGAGTATATCAACACTGAAATTTGCCAAATGAGAAACGAGTCAACACAGCATGCTGGAGGTGTAAAAGCAAACAAAACTAGTCCAGTCCGAGCTACAAGCTGTACCTCCAAAAGCCTATGTAATTGGACTGTCCTCGTCCAGGTATACAAGCAAAGGAGGAGACGCAAATTCTTGATCAAAGTATCTCTAACTTGCAACAAAATATGTCCATCTGCTCTGCTGGTGGTTAAAAGGTCTTCTCGCAGCAAACATGCAGCAGGTCATGAGCAGAATAAAAGATGAAGCGACTTCTTTTTAATCCTTTCATGTTCGAAATGATCCAGTTCTTCACTTCTGTCACACGTGCAACACGCCCGAACTAAAAGCATGCCCCACACAACAGCCACTTGTGTTGCCTTTTATTTGAAATTTATGCAGCATTTCTGATGACTGGTACGACCTGCTGCGGCTCCCAAAGGAGCCTTTATTCCATTTGATCCACTTCACTTCAATTGTTATTATTCATTCTAATCATACTACAGTAACTGACAGTATATGGGCTGAGTTTGGTACCATATTAATGTTTTTAATTTGACTCTAAAATTACCTCGCAGTTTCTAATACGACTCGCGCAGGTGAATGAAAATTAACTCGCTAATGACTTCTTTAGGTATGAATGAGGAGCTGCTTAGCACTCATTAGCTTCAGTGGCAGCATCTCTGGAGATCCCTTCATCATACCACAATGAAGATATATTTGGGTATGATCCAGCCCCGGAGTGCTCTGAATTACATTCATGATTTAAAGTCTTTCATTTTCGTTCCCACCTCACCATCTCATGCTCGATTGTTTGTTCACTCCGCTCATACAGGAAGTGGCAATACCCTGCTGAGGCATATGCAAGAGCTTCGATATGTTTTCTCAAGAGATGTGCAGGGATGACACACATTTAAAGAATTACCAGAGATGCAGACACAGATGTGAATCATAATTTTGAGTCATGCGGCTGATAAATACTTGCAGAATTCACAACATCAGCGGAACCTGGGTGCTCATTGGGAAATAGTGGCTGAGTCAAAAATAACTGGCACTCGATCGAGAATAAGCGCTGATCGCAGGCCTTTTATTCTAACAAGAGAAATGACAAGTCTCAAAAAGTAGAGTTAATGAATAAAGGAGATGAGGAAATGAGGAAAATGGAAATCCTTTAACAACCTCCCCACTCCAGGGTAAGAACCAACTGACCCAGTCTTTAAAAAGACTATCCCAGGCATCATGAGTCTTTATCGAGCTAGCTGACCTTTAAAGAGCATAAAGTCCCAGTTTCTGAACTGTGACAAACCACACTGTCCCACCAGGCCCGACACCTCGTATAAACCAGCCATATTTTGTGAAAGTGTTAATGGTCTTGACACACAGTCGTCCTCAGGGCCGAGCATTTATTCTCTTTGCCTGATCAAGCCCCATTAACCCACCCCCAGGAGAGATCACAGGAGTGACTTCTGTGACTGTGGCCCCATCCTAGCTGCCTCCACGAGGCAATGCTACACCAATTAGGACCCTATAAACCAGATGAAGGCATATCTTTAAAGGTATAACTTGTAATTACACATGCTCTGAAAGACCATGGGGGGGGGGAGGAAGAATTTCAAAAGAAGACTAAACCTGTTTATCTGACATTACATCAGGTAAGAACGATCTGGGAGCCACCACACGCATTTATGCACAATGAAAACTACATGGATATCATTAAAAACAAAAAGAAAACATCAGATTCTTAGCAAAATTCTTGACTTTGTATCTGAAATCAGGAGATAGAGGGCGAACAGATTTGATCACCAAACCCCGTATGCTAATAGCTGAGAGCTGCACACTGGCAGTACCAGCGTAGTGGCGATACCAGCATTAAAAAACAAAAAGCAGCACTCACTCAAGCAGCATAACACCTAATCTCGTGTCTCTCTCCTGTAGGCTTTCTGTAAATTCCTGGAATGCTCATGTAAAATGATGTCATGCACACATAAGAATGTTTGCTAAGAGAGTACTCCACCCCCCTCCCCTTTCTCTCTCTCTGTATCTTTCTGCAGGTCTCCCGTCTCCAGACCTTCATGCTGCACGGATCCCGGCCTCTGACAAACCCAGTGTCCACTGTCAGCACCTGCCTGTGCTGTTCCCTTTTTTATTAAAACCTGCCTATGCTGCTGTATTATGTATATATGTTTTATGTATATTATGTCTGCTATGTTTGTATTTTTTTTGTATTTCTATTATTCTATGATTATATCTATTTCTCCTTCTCTCTCTCTTTATTCTCTCTGTCCTGTCTCCTTCTTCTTCTCCTTTACCCAGCCGACTTTCAGCAGGATGGTTCCCCCTTGTAAGCCTGGTCCTGCTCAAGGTTTCTTCCTGTTCAAAGGGAGTTTTTCCTTGCCACTGTGCTTACCTGGGGGTTCCGGCTCTGGGTTTCTGCCTCTGTAAAGCACCTAGAGACTATTTGATTGTAAAAGGTGCTATATAAAATAAATTACTCTTAAATCTCTAACTTCTCCTCGCACCTCTAGACGTTTACCTAGCTCCAAAGAAAACAAGTCTTTAGACTTGCTTTACTTTTCTCTCAAAAGTACACATGTATGATTGAAAACAGCTATATTTTGGTGTAAAAATGGGTTATTTATTCACAATTCCCATAAACAGAATGTATTTTTCAAAATGACAAACGGGATGACAAATGGGAAATGTGGCCTTTGGACAGGAAGTTCCTTTGACACGCACACACCAGAAACTCAGGAAGCGCCATAAGCTTGGCCCACTGATTCATTCATAAATCCTGACCCAAACGGTGCATAACCAGTGAGCCAGAAGCTTAAATGTTGTCAGCCACATTTTCAGCAATTTCTGACAGGATATGAAAAGGTCAGAGGGCAGCCGAGAGCTCCATCTAGTTGGGATATGTGTGGGTGGTGTAAGGGGGGTTTACAAAAATCAGACTTATTTACTGACATGTCCTTTTGATCTCAACTTCCTGAAAGGACGTAGCCCACAGGTCTTTAGGATATTTTATCGTTGCGTGGCAGAGAAGATCAGTTTTAGTAGTTAGTGTGTAACTGTCAAACTTTGTTGAAAAGAACATATAGAATAGGATATGGGGGTCATGAAATGTTCAATCAGTAGGGAGAGCACAAAAACAGACAGTCAGATGTATACCGGAAAAGTCAGTGACAGGATTTTTTTGCCTGGGCTTGCCCTTTATTTGGTCTGTGGTCTTGCGTAATTGACGGGTCCATGTGTGACGGATTTTACAGTGTGTGTCAACATACATGTCGGTACACATGAATGATATATGAGTTGTCTGAAAGTTATGTCCAAAACAGGACAGAACTATTGCAAAAGACAGGAAACGTGAGGGACGTTTCATCACCATCACCCTCAACCTGTAAAAGAGTCAACGCAAGTTTAACAAAAAATATATCTGACTATAAAAACACCTCAGCCACAAAATTTGGATTTATGTGTTACAGTAGAGATGAAAAAAAGTTGAAAAGCTGAGCTCTACAAAACTTTTGCCTGCCCCGAACCTCCATCTAAAAAGAAAATGGAGATGGCGGTCCTTTTACTGTATCTGTGGTCCTCTCCCTTATTTGCAGGGTCATAACCCCCCTCCTCCCACTTCTCTGACCCCTCCTGCCCGGGATGCTCATCCTGTTCCCATATCGTTTCCTCTTCCCTGCGGACAGGAAATGGCTGGAGTCCACGGATACACAAACAGCGGGGAGCCGGCAGGAAGTGATCTCACTGCAGCACCTGCAACCAGGAAACAGAACAGCCCCGGCGGGGTGGTGGATGAACAGGCAGCCTACATCAGCAGAGGCACATATACAAATGTGGGCGTAACCCACAGACAACCTGTGACTTCCCCTACAGCTGTTGGCGCTGGAACCACAACACAGGAAGCAAGTGTGAGCAACGAGACGTGCACACAGAACAGAATCATCATCGTTTCTCTCTCTCTCTCTCTCTCACACACACACACACACACACACACACACACACACACTAAAGGTCTTATATATCAACATACAGGTTCAAGCAAAGGTTGTCTTCTCGTTCACGGCTGTGAGATAAATAACTGAATCACAGCTTTAATTCAACTAGCCCACAGCTCTTTGTGGGGAGGAGGTCTTCGCAGTTCTGTTGCTAATCTACAAAATTCTATTGCCTATTTAGAAACTACATTCCAAGATCTTGTCAGTCGGGCAGATGGTTAAATAATTTAAGTTAAAGAAGAGTGGCATTAAGTTGTCCCTCTTATTTTAAACACAAACACAAGGGATTGAATTAGCTTGACTTGTTAAGTCTTCACCCAATTCTCCCATTTCACCAAAGTCCTGGTTGAGGTACTGTGAATATAATGAACTGAATTGGGACAGGCCTCTTCAGTTTGTGTATTTGCTACCGTGTGTGAAATGAGAGTGATGTCCACCAGGCAGGCTACAGCTCACTGACATACTTTCTCTAAGCGGAATAAAACATTTGTGATTTACTCTTTTCTTTTTTTTTTTTTACCTCCCTGACCCCCTCCCCAACATTTAATCAGACATGCACTACAATTTCTGAGTGTGAGTGATGTATTTTACATTCCACAACAATCAGCCTCTTTAGTATTCCCGCTTGCTGCAGAATTACACCATATTTTCTGCGTTCTGTGATTGTGGAAAAGAAAACATGCCGACGTCTTCACCTCGGTGCCGCACTTTTGTTTTTCGACCCTTGCTTTTCGAGTCCCCTCAGCAGGCCTCGGTTTTCAGCGTAAGGACCCGTGTAACTCCTGAATTTCCAGGCATCAAGATACAGAAATGTTTTTCCACTGGAGCTCTCACACACTGGCATGTATATACTGTAAACACACCATTGTTGTTGTAGCGCGGCAGACAGAGGAGTGAAAGAAAAATGTTGTGCAGCCAAATAAATAGACGGCTGATAATTTGTGAGAGGGGTGGTCCATTGGACTCCCTTGACGTTGCCTATAGGATTAAAACAAGAATGATGCTGCTTCCAGACTCGGAGCGATTAGGTAATATTTCCTTTGAAAGGGTGGTATGCTGGGTGTCTGCGCAATGCTCCAAGGGTAAAGTGGAGGGTTAAACATTTACAGAGTTATAAAACAGCCAAGCCTGTAACAATATGATATTATGTATCATTTAAGCCATACTATTTAAAAATGAGTCAGCGGTAATTGTGTGACCACCCTACGACTGTTATGAGCCCACCCTGGTCTGCTACAGTCAGTCTTTCAGTGCAGCGTTGAGTGACGCGCTGCATCATAGGACTTCGCCTTGTCACATGCAGTGGCCAGACCAACACTATCTGCCCCTTCCACAAACCTTTGTACTTCTGTGGCGACTCAAATGAGACACAAAGATGGGTGGCCGGTGAAATGCATCTATGATGGATGCATCAACAAAACACGGGCTGGACTGGAGCATTCCAGGCTGTCATAACATAGCGTAGACACAGTTTCAGACAAGCAGACTGCAATAGAAAATGTAATATTTTTCATAATCACTTGTCAGGAGATATCGCTCTCCCTCGAATCATGTCTACAACAACAAATGTTTGGTCACGGAAAAGAAAAATCTCTTTTAACCCTGCCAGCTATGGTTGATTCCCTGACAGTGTTGAAAAGGGAGATGGTGGTGGAAAGCTATCCAGTTCTTCCAAGCTAATCTCATAACATTCACCATACTCAGCATCGTGATCGCTAAATGGTCTAGAAGTTAGGTTTCCATCGCTATGTATTTATGCTTTGGTTGAAGAACTGTGTCAGTTTTACTGGGTGATGTCAGAGAATTTTGCTTTAATTCTACTACAAAAACACAAAATCCTTTAACTCAAATTCGAACCCTCACTGGATTGAAATAAATAATAATAATTACAAATGGATATTGTAGTCAGGAAGGCAGGCTCTTTCCTCTGAGTCGCTCAGCGAACAAATACAATAAATTAAATTTGATTTAAATTTGTAAATGTGATCACTTTCGTGAAATTCATTTTGTGAAATTGTGACCACTGGCTGGATCTGAAATTGGTTGTGTGTGTTGTTGTGCAGATCAGCTTCAGACAATGCATTTGTTTGGGGCATTATGAGATAGATTTCAGCGTTAAGGTTCCTTCCTCAGTCATTCAGCCTGACACAATTACTTACTTCCTGCTGTTAAAAACAAAGGTCAATGGACCGTTGCTTTCCATTCTGAGCTCTATTCCTGAGAGTTGTCTGCCAGCATAAAAAGAAAAAAAGAATATCATTTGTTTTCATTCTCTGTATTGTCAGCTGACAGTGTTTTTGTATCATGTATCACTTGTTTTTACTTGTTTTTTTTTTTTTGCTTTTGTTGTTCTCTTTTTGTGTTTAATAAAAACCTGCTTATGCTGTATTACTGTATGTATATATGTATTATGTCATCGACGAACCGTCAGGGGAGGAAGGTGAGGCATGGCCTCACCTGTCATCGTGAAAAGAAAGAAAAAATGTAAAATGAAAAAGTAAATTAACTGTTGTATTTATATAGTGATTTGTACCATAAAGTTATTTTCCATTTAACTTCACCAGTTTTAGGTTATTTGTTATTAAAAACGCAGAATTTTCACATTTACCTGCGTTCAACTACTCCGGTCAGACCTGTAGCGAGGCACTGGCCGGCTCAGCCTCACCGTGGACTGGGCAGTCACTCGGCTGACTGTGCCTTACCTGCTGTAGTGAGACCGTATCGCTGTCTTTTTTCATATTTTAGCTGATGTATGTAATATATAATGTAGCGTAATATATAATGTAACGTGTTTCTTATGCTGAGCGATCATAAAACGACTAAAAAGAGGGACTAGGTGAGGCACGCAGTGCTTGTGCCTCATGCTATGGGGCACCAGCAAGTTATTGATGCTTGGATGCACTTTATTTATATGTGAATGTAAGAACACAATAATGTTTTTTTTTTTTTTTTTAATTAAATGTACTTTTTTGTGCTAGTTTTTATGTGTAAAGAATGCTGATACGAGACTTTAAACATAACCCATTAACTGCTGCCAATCAAATACTGGGTAAGATAAGTCTGTAGGGTTATATGTTTGTAAATCTGATCAGTGCCCCACCAGCTACGGACCTCACCACCCATCACTGTATTATGTATATTATGTTGTTATGTTTGTATACCTGCTTCTCAATCTCTCTCTCTCTCTTTTGTTCTCTCTGTCCTGTCCTTCTCTTCTTCTCCTCCTTTAACCAGCTGACCATCAGCAGGATGGTTCCTCCTTCTAAGCCTGGTCCTGCTCAAGGTTTCTTCCTGTTAAAAGGGGGTTTTTCCTTGCCACTGTGCTTACCTGGGGGTTTTGGCTCTGGGTTTCTGCCTCTGGAAAGCACCTAGAGACAACTTTTATTGTAAAAGGTGCTATAGAAATACAACTGAATGGAATGTTTTAGTTCCCAGCACTGGCTTTACTTTAACAATGTTCTGAGCATTCGCAAAGGTGAAATTGAAAATGTAAACTTGTGTTGATATTTATCGACCGCTCTCCATCCCTCGCCCTCCCCTTTTTCTCTTTGCCCTTCTCTCCTCCATTGTTTATTTTCCTCCCTGCCAGCTGTCGGCCCTGGCAGAATGCCAGACAGGCGCTCGCTGCTCAGCCAGGCGACAGTTGCAGCCGCAGTAGCAGCAGCAGCAGCAGCAGCAGCGGAGTGAAGGGGGAAAAAAATCCAGAGCGGGGGCCTTAAAAGAATAATGAGAAATAAGTGAAAAAATTGATAGGAGAGACAATATAGGGCGAGAAAGACGACAGAGACTGAGCCCTTCCTGTTTAGTCAAAAAGGACGCAGTGCTGGTTAGGGCCACAGCCAGTAAAGACAGACAGATTGGGTTTTGAAGGGGTGTGGACGGAGAGTGAGCAGAGTGAGCAGTGATGTTTTCAGAGTTATGGTTAGAATGTAACTTTGTTCCAAGACTTGGAATGCAATCCAGCTGAAAGCTATACATGTCATTTCCCTGCTTGATTCTGTCACAGATAAGTCACATCTGTGCGGTATTTAAGACCTGTTGCACTCAGCCCCACCTTTGTCAACATTCCAGAGTCCACACTGAGGTTATCTTCACCAAAACATGGAACCAAATGGTCATTTCCTCTCTACAAAAGAGTGCCTGCGACATTTGTGGAACCTCAGAGGACATTCTCTCTCTCTCTCTCTCTCTCTCTCTCTCTCTCTCTCTTCTTTGCAGCACTTGGGGCACCCTGTTACAGTTTTGCCAGCAGTACACCCAGCCTGTGAGCCAGAAAACAAGTTAGTCTGTTTGAACAGCTTTGCTTTGCAACGTTCTCATCAGCACCAGAGTTACACATCAGATCTGGCCTTTTAATGAATGACTGAGCAGGAATAATTAGAACTGACGGGTCCATGAACTTGGCCAAACATTGGCACAAACACACAGAAGCATACCAACTAATGAGCCCAAAGTGTAGCCCTAAAGTCTGCCTCTCCACCACCTCCACCTTGGCTGCTCTGCTTTCATGTCATTGTTTATCTCCCCCTTGGTTTCTTTGTCTCTCCTTCTACCCCCATCTGGTGTGTGTGTGGACATGGCCTCTTGCTGCTAATTCACTTCCTTAGACACCATCTGCTGTGCGACTTTCTACAGTAAGCTGAGCCCGGCTGCTCGTTTTCGGGGATGGACATGGCTGTGTTGTCACCTGTTCAGCATGCCGCCTTCTGCTGCCCGGAATCGCCTTTCACTAAAGCCAACACGCATTAGCAAAAAAAGCATGACAGAAAGGTTGTTTGTCAAGCATTAGCGCTTTGCTTATTTGATTTTCAGCCCTTAATGACTAACTCATGTCTCGGGCCACTCAGCCAGAATTTGCGAATCTCTTACATTTTAAATCTTTTAGAAAGGAACACTTATATGAGGCATTTTAGTGCCTTATATAAGTCCTAGGTTTGGTGGCAAGTAAAGAAAGTAATAGGCTAAATAGGTAAATTACCTGGAAAAACTCTTAACTGTCTAATTATTGCATTCAGATAAAGATTCCTTCGTTTTATTGTAATACAACAAAATTCACGCACAGGTTCATTAAAAGTTGTGCGTATAAAAAAAAGAAATAAAAGCTACTGGTTATACAATCACCAGGGGAAATTTACTTCAGGAAACTATGAAACCTATGAAAATGAATATGCTTTGAAAGAATCCGCCATAATCTTTAAGGCAGTACAGATTTTGACTTAAGTCTCAATAGGTGCCGTTCCAATGTGTGTGTGTGCTGGGTTATGGAAAAAATGGCCCGCTCAGCTTCCTGTGCTGTTTCCAGCCAGATCCATTTCTTTTTCCCCTCTCTCTTGAGCTCACCAACCCAGAGAATAGTTGGATTTTTCCAAAGCTCAGCCTGGGTTTGTACCATGTGTGGCTTGTGCTTTGACCCTTTTCCACTGCTCAGGAAGCAAAAGATCCAAGTCCAGAGCAAAGTTGAGGGGAAGAATTGAATTGCCGTACTAAATGTCTTACTGACAGAATGACGGACTGACATAGCAGCTGGTAGGATGGTAACGGACACAGTACATATTGCAGACGCCTTTAAATGGTTCTGACCAAGTGGAATGCAGCTGCAGGAACTACCATGCATGGAGTAACAACTGTACTCATGCAGCTGTTGAAACGGCAGCACAAGAGACTTATGTGTCTGCAAGCATGACCCAGTGGCAGCATCCCTGCTGACAATGCCGGCCAACAACAACTGTCTGCTGAACGTCTTTCAGCCTTGACCTCCTCCTGTGCTTCATGCTGTCATTTTGGAGCTGACAAGAGCCACCTACCTTCTACCCAAGCAGCCAGTCACTGGACTGCACTCGCTTCCCCTTTAATCTTCATTGAGGGGGCCGAGCGGTGTAGAATTTATGACACCAGTTTCTTGTTTGGCCCTGTTTTCCTCCCTGGTTTAGTTGCAGTACAAGACTGCAAACAACATCTCATGTTGGAACTCTAGTTCCAGTTTTATAAAGTACGCAATTTGTGTAATGACGCTCCAAATGTGGTACAGAGGAAACCACTTGCATTTTAAACTATAATTTAGTCCGCAACAATTTTCATTATTATCCTTTGCAAAGAGGTACCTCTGGTTGTTATAGAAATAACAATTTTGTCAAAAATACACTATGGGACTAAGTGCTAAACAACAGCAATAGTTCATAAAGTTATATTCTGACAGTTGGAATATGTGTAGGCTTGCAAAACATTAATCTTAAAATCCTTTGGACTATTATTGTAGCTTTAGCTTCAATACATATTATGAGTATGATGTCGGGGTGTCTGACGAAGCTGCAGAATGGAATAAGACACCGATGACGTTCTCTCTCACAATCAGTGCTCGGGAAAAGGTTGGCCTCATTCTTTTGGCATCTTTTGGATTATTCTTCTAAAAGTATGGTATTAAATACACAAACACGGCACGAGGTTTTAGATACTGGATAGACTTTTCCAGTGGAGAAACTAGCAAGAGTGTGTGGACAGGCTTTTGTATCATGTAATGGAAAAGGATATGTCAAGATACTTTGAATAGTATTTTTCCCTTTTTCACCATTTATTATCCTTGAGTCCATTTCTATCTGCATGCTGTGGGTTTGCACAGCAATGTGGAAAATGTATCTCTATTTTTTTTTCCCTTTTTTAAGGCTCCCAGGGCACAAAAGGTAGCATATGCTCGAAACAAGTTGTCACTAACTACCTGCTCCCCCTGCCCCCCCGAGCAATTGATCCCAGTGATCATTTAGTCCAGTCAATCCTTCCGGAGAATCAATTTCCAACTGATGTATTGCTGATTCTAAATGTCAAGAATAAGAGTCTTCTGACATGATTAATGAGCTGGCAGATCAGACACACTCTGACTGGGCTGGGCTGAGTGTGTACATCTGTTGTTCGCATGCATGTAATGCCGGGTTTTTAGGGGGAGGGTCCACTGAACCGGTGATGATTTGACACAATGAGTCAGGAATCGTGGGGAGGCAGGGGAGAGCTAAAGCAGAGAGATGGTCTCCATCTGTCAGTCTGGCTCATGGTAAAGTGGTCATCACTCAGGATTGATTAGCCACAAGCCCATTAGCCCCCTGGCTTTTTCTCTTTTTTTTGCACTTTGTAGCTTCCCCAATCATCAATCTCTTTACCTTTTGCTCGCCCCAGTCTCTTAACTTTTCAAATGTGTCTTTTACTTTCTCCGTTGCTTCCTGGCTTCTCCTGGGCCAACTTTCTCTCTCTTTTATTCTTCGTCATTCTGCCACGCACACTTTCTTGCTGCCTCTGTTCCTCTTACTGCATCCGCTTCCTGTGATTGGGTTTCCACCTCATGCGAAACCACCAGTACATCAAGCCTCCTTGTCACTTCCTCCCTTTTTTTATGACAGTTGCCTAAAGAGCACATCAGTGTGAGGGAATACCCAATCACTTGTGATCACTGTACTGTCAAGACAGCATGACAACATGATGCTCTAGGATACGGGGACCATTACTGGGCTCGTCCATTTAGATCAGTGTGCCGCGGGCTATCCTCCTTCTGGAGGAAAATCAGTACAATATACATTGGTAGTTAATTGCAGATAAAACAAACTGATTTTACTGTTCTTCTGGATATTATGATTTCATTTTCCTATCAAAGCATTTGATAAATGCATTGAAAAAAAAAAAAAAAAACCCAAATCGCCAACTGTCCCCACATTGTTGTGGGGGTCTGAAAGCGGTGCGACAACAATGGAATATTTCCAAATCTCATTTAGATGAAATTATGATAAAATTTGTTTCCAGTTCTAGCTTTGGATTAAGGCAACTTTGCACACTAAATTAAATTATACGTAAAACAGCCACGGGACGGTCAAGTGTAAGGTAAGGTTGTGTAAGCGTAGCACTGTGGGACCCTGTAATGTTTTTCCTCTTTTCCGCATCTTGGACTTATTAGGCTCGTATAAGACAAATGTAATGGCAGCAGCTACGGCAGATGAATGAGCTTGTCAAAATGAACAGCTGGATGGAGATGTGAAGTGTCTGAAAAGCCCAAAGGCAACTCTGTGTGGCATTTGTGACATAGATGTAGGATGGCAGTGTGAGGGCGCTCTGCACTTGACCATCGATAAGCCATCAGAGTGCTGAAGGAGTACTGACTGGTCTGTCATCTGCTGCTCAGAAAGTGCTGACAACAAACCTTCACCTAACCCCACACACGCACACACACACACATACCAACAGCATAGCTGCTATCTTGGTGGTGGAGAGAAGCTGAATAGTTCGGGGAGGTTCCAGTAGGACAGAGGCTCATACAGGCTCAGGCGTGGAAGCTGAAATAGATAATCACAGCATTCCTTAGTCCAACCATTTCATAGTCTAATCACAGATACTGAAGAAAGGGCAGCACATACACACTGAAGGTGAAGGAGGAAGAAAAAGGAACTTCCTCAAGAGTGAGGCCAAAGCGTGATTTATTATTTATTTATTTGTTTATTTATTTTTTAAGTCAGCTGAGTTCTTCTTGTGTGATGTGATATAATGAGGTGAACTGCCATGGTATGTATGAACCTGGTAGTAACTGCCAAGGCTCCACCTCTGGATTTTTTTTTTTTTTACAAACTACGATTTGCTCTGTCAGTGTAAGACGGCAGTGCCCGTGTTCTATATTTTAATCAAATTTTTGTACAATGGAAGGAAATGACTATGCATCATCCATTTTCAGGCAATGTGACAGACTCCAGAAATGAAGTGCAGTCATGCATGATATGGAAAGAAGAAATGACAGATTTTTAATGAAATTTAGTGGCTTTTCAATCCAAGCCCAAGAAACAAATATCAGGCATAAAATGTGTGTGTGTGTGTGTGTGTGACTGCATGTAGACAAAGATGATGTGGGTCCAGCTGAGGCTATCTGGTTTCTACAGTGGCTTAATGAGCTTGTTGATGTGAGACCTGCTGGCAGCGGCCACAGACAGTGAGTAACTTTAGAGGGATGCCTGGGGATATGATGGCATGGAAGGGCCCCCCAGATCTCCACCCACACAGCCCTCCATTACTCTCCTTTGTGGCTGACTTGCTTTGACCACACTCCCTTTCTTCCTTTAGATCTACTCCCAAGATGAGAGTTTCATACCCAGAGTATGTATATAGTCAAGTACATTTTGGTCCATAGCGTCTTACAAGGCACTGAGGACGTTGTGACATTATTGCTTGGAAAACACACACACACACACACACACACACACACACACACACACACACACACACACACACACACACACACACATCTGCAAGTTGCCTTCTTGAGTGCCTTTTTGAAGATGTTTGAGTGCATTTTGTCTGCATGCTCATGACTATCGTGGTGAAGCAAGTCTGCTCGAAATGATCTGACTCTGAATCCCTGCTCATTTCTCTGGACCTGTAAAACTTTTCCCTCTCTAAGATATTTAACATAACTAAGCTAATGAATCATTAATTAATAAAAATGAGTAAGCATCACAGCAAGAGCAGTAGAAGATGCTTGGATGGAGTATTCATCAGTGGGATATGTTTTACACTGAAGCCATGTGCCATATGAATAAACTTTCCATTGCGTGGCCATCTAACTGAGGGATACGTTTTAGTTATTTCTTTATTAATTATGGCTCGCTGTCCTGCAGATCGTTTGTGACCAGTTCTGTTGCTGTTGTGCTACTCATGCTCTTATTTTAATGAATGCTTTGACTATGCATTTGAATGCGTATTTTATTTTGCTTTTACTTTACAAAGACTCAGTGTTGATGTTATTTGTTTCCACCAAGGGTTGGAGACTAATGCAGTTTCTGCCTGAAATGACAACAAAGCAGACTTTGGCTTTGATAACACTGCGAATTATCACTTCTTAAAGGGTATAGTCTTTTAATAGGTAGGATTTTCGACAGTTGTTGTTTCGATGCTTCCTCGTGTTGTAAGTTCTTCATTTAATTCTTAACATCTTTAATGTTATGCTATTAGATTGTATTTTATTTTTATTTGATTGCACTGGATATAGTATTTTTTTGTTGTTTCAGGTGTGCGAGACCACCTTGTCTATGTGTCTGACTCAAAAATTTCACACTTTGAACCATCGCATTGTCGTGACACGATTCCTTGCAGAAAGAATGCAGAAAAGTAAACTTATTTAACACTCCAGAAAATTCCCTGTTAGTGATAACTATTGGGCAAACAGTCTAGTCATGTTGTGACTTGCCAACTGTCACTAAGCCACAATGACCTCGTTAAAAACAACCCGTTTTCAGATACAGATACAATGACTTGGTAGAAAACCTACTGCTAATGATAAACATGATTAAGGAGGAATGCTCTACCTCAGGATGAAACTAGTAACGCAGCTGTTTCTAGGGAAACGGTGACTTGCATTGTCTTAATTTTTCGCTCAGGCTTGTGCACACGGCTTCTAAGTTCCTAAATTTGAACCCATTGCTGCCTGTTTCTTTAGCCCCACCAAGTGACATCAGTCCTAGGGGGTTTGTCCTTCAGATTCTCATCTCTTAAATAGTAATAGTTAATAGAGACTGGTTCATTGTGGGTTAACAAACATCTAAAATGAAAGTTTGCGGGGGATCAAAATCGATCAACTATGATCGCGGCGACATGGAACTCTATATCCTCCTCCCCTACTGTTAAGCACAACTAATACCCACATTTGACGACTGAAGGGGCATGTTCAAAACGGTGTCAATAACACTGAGCGCTGTCGGAGCAAGTCAGATGAGAGAGTTGTGTGTCTCTTGAAGAGAGAAGAAGAAAACATAAGCTTGTCGTGCGGCGCTTTTTTGCCTCATTAAATCTGCAGACGTGCCCTACTTTCCTTTTCCTCCTCCACTGGACTCTCATGCTTGTGTGCAGATTTGGTTGAGGATGGGGGTGGGGGGGGGGTGGGGTTCATTAAATATCCATACTCCGTGAGCCTTTCTGCAGCACTGCTTGACATAATTTGAGCGTGTGTATAAAAGAGGGCAGGAAGGAGCTTTACTGTATATACAGTACATGTTTTTCCTCTCTGCTGTCTTGATTTACTTCTCCATCCTGTTGGGGTTCTTGCCGCTGGACTACTCTCCTCTATCTTCACAAACACACAGATAAGCCTGTCCTTCTAACCTCCCCCATCCCCTTATTCCCCTGCAGTCCTCCCTTGTGTGACATTGAGCAGCCCAGATTCCTTCTTCGCCACACCCACCTACCCCCACTCCCTTTCCCATCTCCTTCTCTCCCACTTTTTCCCTCTCCATCATCGACTGGAAGCTGTCAAAACACCACTCCCATTTCCAAAGTCCAAGAAGCATCTTTAGTCAAAATTTCAAGCAAAAGCAAAGCTGTGATGTTTACTGGCAATGAATATTCAGCATGCAGCTGCAAACAAAAGCCGAGAAGCTCACTCACGTGTATTTCCTGTAAAATGTGGCTTGGATTCATAAATGCTGATTGTAACTGCACCGATCTTTCTGACTGTTTTTGTTGCATTAATGAACAAAATTTTTGGATAATCTCTAAATCTTGTGGGGCCATCGTTTCAATGTGGAGACGTAATCCCTCCAGCGTGTCCTGGATCTGCACGGGTGTCTCCTTTCAGATGGACGTGCTTGAGGCGCCTCCTCGGGGAGACATATGGGGAGCTCCCTGACCAGATGCCCACACCACCTCAGCTGGGTCCTCTCTGTGCGGATCAGACCAGCAGCTCTAGTTTGAATCCCCGCTGGATGTCTGAGCTCCTTTATCTTACCAGGTCTGAGCCCAGCCATCCCACTTTGCCTAATGGCTCCACAGCTTTTACACCACAGCAGCCAGATACCATGTTTGCATCATTTCCGAATTTGCAGAACATAAACACATAACAAAGACTGAATTACTAGTGTTAAATAGGTGAAAACTTAGATTACGATTACATGTTTTAGGAAAAATAACTGAGAAGTTTGAATGTCTGTGTTATATTTCAGCAACAGGATTAATCCTCTACATTAAACTCTGGGATAACTATAAAAAAAATAATTCCCATCCAATAATCCTTTTCTCTGCTGATCTGTAATTGTCCATTTTTCTCCTTCCTCCTTCCTCCTTCTCCTTTCCTTGTTATTAAACAGCACAGGGTGAAGATGTTCTTTGACTTCTTTAGACGTTTTAAGGAATTCCCCATTAACTCATCTGCTATTGCAACAGTGAACAACAGGCTCAAAGGTGACACATTTTCTCTGCGCAAACCTAAAAACTCTGAGCGTGATTCATCACATGTCCCGTACCACTGAAATTTTCCTGACCTTAGGGTTAGTTTCACATAAAGCAATTCACATTTGCTTTAGATTTATAGGCAACACTGACACATATATAGACAAATATCAGCCTTTAAAATCAAGCGTCAATCTCATTCATTTTTCATAAGTAAATAAAACAGCTAATTCTTAAGACCATTAATACACTGATTCTGACTCACTGACAGTTTATCTTTATTACACAGACATAGGAAGGACATAGGAAATATATATATATATGTAGATATTTGTATGTCCTAACATATATTGGGTTAAAGACTAAAATATTTACAATGTCTTCTCCTGTTTCTGAGGTCTGAGAGGAACTTCACCCTCCTCTGCAGCCACCAACAAGTTCACTGCCAGATCGCTGAGTCAAAGCCTGATGGAGGACACCCAGACTCCTCCCCCAGTCTGTGCCAGTCAGTGCAAGCATCAATCAGGCAAAACCAGTCTGCAAAGAGGCACCAGGGAGGGTGGTGGAGGGGGGTTTCTGCGAAACAACAGCGTGACAGTCTGTATATGAGTGTGGGAGACATGATTGTACCCACCGATGGGATGTTTCACGCCACTTCTTGTACGGTGGTAACAATGCCGAGTGGACGGGCATGTTAACGGTAATGTGCAGTGACTAACCACCCTGCTGGTAAGTGCTGTCACTCACCCATCGGTGACTTACCACACATTCCCCACAGGAAAAGTCCCTTATATTCCCAGCGTTCATCATCACTGATTGGTAAATCCCTAGGTAAGCGTAAAAAGTCCCTAAATCAACACAAATAAAAAGCAGAAAATCAAATACCTCCTCGTTCTGCCAGGGGAACATTCAAGGACAGAAAGCAATTGCCTGACTTATCAAAATCCACAAATCCCAAAAGAGAGTATTTAAATATGCTTTATCAACTGCAGCGGCAGCAGACGGTTATGGATTTTGTTACTGTCGGCAAGAGTTGACATGATTTAAAACTGGAAAGATTCCTAAGCTACAAAATAAAAGATAGCGAGCGGCTCTTTTGTATGTAGGTCTGCGTTTCACATAGACTCCAGATTAACGACTTTAGAGAAGACACAGAGCCCACGGTCGATGGCGAGTAAATCAAAATGGCTGTTTAGCATCTAGGCCTTTTGTTCCAAATACAGTCAAAGTTTGGATGAAGGCTTAGCCAGAGAGCCACTGCCGCAGAGTCATGCAGAGGCCACTGGGACAGCTTTTATCCTCATCACTGAAGCAGTAACGCAGCACCCTGTTGAGCTCTCTGGGAGCGCTTGCGGGTAGCGTTCCAGGAGTCGGGTTAGTTAACGTTTGTTTCAGAGACAATTGATTCATTAATGTCTCTCTCAAAAAGAAAAAGAAAAAAAAACTGCCCTGATTGGAAAACAGACTCGCTTTGAGTTGCAAAATGTTTTCTTCTTCCAGGAACTGAAGTGGGAGCAGCACAACTGTGAGGAGTTGACTCATCCACAATCTTTTTTAAGGCGTTGTAGATTTCATTCAGTCAACTGAATACTCGCACATCTCAAATAAGTTGCTAAGCAATGGTTCACACGTTTTCTACAAGGTTTGCCCATAAATAAGGGGACATTATTGATGCCAGCCTTGTATTTCAATACCATCCATCATATCTCTGCCTTAAAAACCCCACAAGACAAAAAACAAACCACATTTCGCACCATTCACATACAGTTAGGCCCTCAGGCCTCGCAGGAAGCATGTGACCACAGGATTGACCACAGCCTATTGTTACAGGTCTTCATGCAGTGTGTCACAAAAAGAAAACTATTCAGTTCTTTTTTTTCCCAAAGGACCCACACATGATGCACATCACTGTATTTCCTCTACAGCCAATAATGACAGAACATCATAAAATGGCATAAAATCGTGCACCACTATATTGTGCAGCACTATACGTGCTGAGAAATCAGTGCAAGAAGGTTCAAACGCTCCGCATTTCTGATTTACAACCCAGCTTAATCACAGCTGCTTCACATCCTCCACAACTTACTAAGCTGGATGGAGTGAAGGCCCACACTGCATATGCCATCTGCAGAGAGCTGCATGTGTGTGTGTGTGTAAATAGGATGTTGTTTTTGTGTCATCATGGCGTCTCATAGTTATTGGCTATGCAGCACGTGTTGATGTCACCTCTTGGCACAAGTTTGTGATCTCTGGACCTGATCAGCGTTTCTGCAGCAGCGAACCAATAGGGTCACGAATCAGGGTGTGGTGATGTCATGCAGCAAGGAATGCAAACAAGAGGACGGGTGAGGGTTGGTGTGTGTGAGGATAAAGTTTGGGCTGCAGAATTGTTTGAAAAACTGGTCGGTTGTTGGGGAAGAACAAACTGCCTGCCAGCTGTGACACAGTTGTCCCTGGAGAAACAGTACGATCAGTAGCGTTCTCTGATGCCTGTATGTAGGAGCCTGGCCTTTTCTAAATATAATCCCTCCTTTTTTTTATATACAATGTCCTCTTCATCTTGTAACAAAACCAAAACTTTATAGTAACTACACCAACAAACTGAATTTCTACTTTAGGTCATGAAGGTGCCACTTCTTGTGTTAAAAATACTGCAAAAATGACACCTGCTCAGCAGGCCTGCAAAAGCAGCATGAATGTAGCGCTGAGCGGCGGCTGTGAAACCCTTCAGCCGTTAAATGTGAGTAGATGAAAGGCGTCAGCGGACGTTTTGCCATCACTGTGTTGTTGAGGTTTAATGCTGGATGGTCAAATACTTCAGGAGTTATCATGCTTACGGGACAGTTCAGTGGTTTACGACCAAAGACATGCTTTTGTGGTAAAAGACTACATAAATAAAATAGACCATCCACGTTACAGTATATGTATGACAAAAATATTTATGCCTTGGGTCCCTTGAGGTGAAGATCAAAATCTGAATGACAAGTTCTCACCTCTCAAAAGGAATAATTACCAACCTTATTATTTACTTGTTTCATTCATCTTTCATCTGCGCTTTCTTACTTTTTCTCCAACTGTTAGAGGAGAGTTTCTTAGCTTCCTGGTCGCGAGCAGGATGGGGTGGAGCCACGGCGCTCACACTGTTCCTGGAGTTTGAGGAGACCGATGAGAACCACAGTCTTTAGGTTTAAACAGCATGACTGTCTGTACCCTGTCTCTGTTCTTGTTGTTCGTGTTTGTGCGGTGCGTCTGGGCTGGAAAGTCCTCTCGTCTGCATATTTTAGTACTTGGAAGGATTCGTAAGCCAGAATTATAGGATCTCAAACCCATTCTGGACATAGTATCTGTGATGTAACATCAGCGCATATAAAGAGGCATGTACAGTATTCCAAAAAAATATACTACAGCAAAGTTTTTAAAATCAGACCAAACTAATTTACACGCTGACCACTGACTCTAGAACTATTTCTACCTTTGTCCAGTGGAATTCACTTTTTAGATTGCTGCAACATGTGAGTGGGTGACCACCAAAAATAGGTTAAAATATTACTTCAGTTTGATTGCCCACACAGGAAATTAACCAGGCAGGGCTCTGAGGTGCAGGATACTAAGATTAGCTTACTGGTACGTAGCAACTGCTGCAGAGGGGGGATGAAGCATATTTCAATGCATGACTAAAACTACACAGAATTAGCTAGAATTACTTTTTTTGTTTGACTAACGTCACAAAAATAATGATACATGTTTTCCTCCTGCGTACCAAGCTTCACCACTTTCTGTCCACTCCAGCAGTTAACGGTAAAAACAACACTGGACCTCTAATCTAGAGATCCAGTTCATGACCACAGCGCAGGTCAAGGCAGCTGAAGGCAGCGAGTGCTATAAAATATGTCTGAGTCAATATTTGTTCATATGTTTATTTTCCTTGTCCCCAAACCAACTGTCATTCTCCATTCAGCATTTGATCAGCCTCAGAATCATCTCCCGCTTTATTATAACAGGGGTTTTATTCAGCAATTTTTGAACATGCCCAGGATGTCCATTTATTAAAAAACAAAACAAAAACTGAGAAAAGTTAAGTAAGCAGAAATGTAAAATACCATTAACAAAAGAATTGTTGTTAATATTTCATCAACACGCTATAACTTTACTACTTTATTTGACGCAAATAAGAAGTAAAAGCAAGTCCACCATTACTTTTAGCCCCTTTTTACAATTCCAGCCTGTCTCCATGCTCTTACTTGAATTGATTGGGTAAGTACCATAAACAGTAAGTCATTTTAATCAGTTAGGTTATTTTCATTCATTTCATTGGAATGGAATGGACTCTAAATGTATTCAAATGTAATATTTTGAATAAATCTGCAGAGCCTTTTAAATCCCTTATCTGAAGCTTTTGTCAATGTTTTTGGAAGTGAGAGAGGTCAAAACCGAATAAGTCAAATGAAGGTTTTACCTTCAATCACATAAAACACAATAAGACTCAGTGACCTTGCCGTGATCCCTCGGTAACTAATTACACAATGAAATCATGTCTATATGAGCAGCGCTGAGCCTGATATAATGAACATGTTAACCACTACAAGGCAATGATGTTTTTTTTTCCCCACAGAATAAGCAAGCTATTGCGAAAAGACACCGCCTGGCAACCCAAATGTGTTTGGATTTTATTTTGCAGCAGATTTCTCATTTTCCCTTGCTGATTTTAAGAAACGTACATATATGTGGGGTTTTTTTTTTCTGTCAAGATGGCGTGAATCGTTAGAGTGTCAGTAAAGTGTCAGTAAAGGCATTCGGTTTTACAGCCTGTCTTTAAAAGCTGCAAGGCCCCGCCACTCTCTGTCAATTTTATGGACTGCCTTACCTCGGAGGCCATGCGGCTGAGACGTGGACAAGACTATGTTGACCCAGAAGTCACTGACGAATTAGGACTATCACTGCCAGATAAGACAAACCAACACATTCAAAACCTAAAACCACATGTTCTTAGTAACAGTAAAAAGAACAAACTAGAAACGATCTTTAACTGGTAGCTCAAAAGGAAAATGTACAGTTCTACACAAAGATACATTTCAAGTATAAATTCAAGTCCAACTAATAGTATACTGAAATAAGGGACTGATAACTATACTCTGACAAATAATTACATTTGTTTATGTGATGTCCATCTCTATGGATGTTCATCAGTCATGACACATTTTTGTTATATATGTCATTGTCTTTTTCGTTGGTGTGGTGTAAGTCTATATATCTGTTCTTCCCCCTTCTTCTCCTTTTTTATCCGGCTGGCCATCAGCAGGATTTATAATGTTATCATTTAACAATATTTAACTACCCACTATGTACTGGTTAGAGAATTATTCCTTGACAATTGACTTGATCTTAAAATACTTGATGAGAGGACGTGAGCCCGTAGCTCAGGGGCTTGGGGGGGGGGACGGTCTGTACGAACTTCGTGTTGCTGAAAATCTCCCACACACTAAACCTCGTGTGAAGGGACAGAGAGGGGAAGGGACTACAGCGGACACATGCAGACCCAACCACATCTCAAACAGCAGGATATTCGCCTGTCGTCATCCTCCAGCCTCTGCTTCTCTCTCTACGTGCAGAGAAGCACGTAAAGAGACGTGCAGAGAAGCAGAGAAGCACAAAAAGAAGTGCCGGTTTTGCAAAAGCAACACAAAGAGCAGAAATGTCTGCGCACAGTCTAATCCTGAGGAGTCGAGGGTCGGCTGGGGTTTCTCGCTCACTCGCTCTCTTTGTGCCTGTCCAGCAGCCCTGTTTCTTGATGAAAATGTCCTGCTGGATCAGGGCATTAGACGCCTTTCTCTAATCCCGTGTAATTTCCCACAATCCCCTTTGCCTGCATCCTGCCAAGGAGGCCTTCGGCACCCTGCTGAGCTTCTTGCTGCTGGCTTTGGCATTCCCACACCCCTGCTCATACAGCATTTCCTCCGCCGGTGGAGAGAAGACAAAACGTTCCGTCCGCCCTTTCATCTGTCCTAACATCAAACAGAAAGGAGACGCCTGCTGATGAGCATCTCTTCAGATTTTCGAAGGTCACGCAGCTGAGATGGTCAGGTTTCGATCGTTATTAGCGTGAAAACATCCACCCACAATCGACTGACCCAAATCACATCTTGTGGCATCGTTTTCCTCTGCTGCAAACGTTTATGTTTGTGTGCAAGGCTGTGTGTTTGCCGCCACCATAATCCTGCCCAATCTCCTTCTTATGTAAAATACTTTATAACGATTTTTTTCTTTTCTTTTCTTTTTTTAATGACAGCAGTCAGCGAGGGAAAGAGCCAAGCGACAGACTGTCTGCCCTCTTGTTCAAATGTCTGTTACGAAAGCGTCCAGCAAAAGTGATCAATTTTTTATCCACGATGTTCTCAATGGTCGCATAAGCCGGCACCGAAAGGATAAAACAGACGATTGCGTAAAAAGGACATTCCTCATTAATGCCAGAGTTTGTAAACACTGGAAAGTTTAGGATCAAAGATGACGGGTTTAATGTTGGCCAACATGGATGCTTTGGCTCATTTAATCATCTACACCCTTTGAATTTATGTGTAGTATGATATAATCTTATATAATTCCATCTAAGAAAAAGAACATAAAGACAAAGGAAAACAAAGTACAGATGTCTGAATAACCATGAGTGTATAAATAACTGGGATAGAACTATGTCTTGAAATTGTAGCTGAAAAAAAAAAAAAAAGCTTGAATTACACGATGCCAAATTTATGTTAAATAGGTGAAGTGTGATGGCTAACAATGATTGAAATGCACATGGTAATAGCACAAGTAACAAAAAAAAAAAAAAACCTCACTAATGCTCATTTAACCAAACAAATGCAAATGAAAATGATTCATTTGTAATTCAACTGCCAAAGATCTGCCAAAATTGCTGACATCATCATAAAAAAGCAACACATTTTGTAGCACAGTAAACTTTCTCTGATGCACAGCAGCTGTCTGTTGTTTTTTGAGCACACACTAACCCTTCCCTCCATCCATCCATCCATCCATCCATCCATCCATCCATCCATCTTCTACCGCTCTTACGGGGGGATCCCGAGGCGTTCCCAGGCCAGCCGAGAGACATAGTCCCTACAGCGTTTCCTGGGTCCTCCCGGATGGCAGAGCTTCTCACCCTGTCTCTAAGGGACAGCCCAGCCACTTTTAAGACTCTTCCGTTTTCATTTGACTTGGAAAAAAATGTGACGTAGACCTACTTCTGCTTGTGCCGCCACACACTGACAAAATGTGAGTAAGAACTGGCTGTCCATCAAACAGTGTGAGGTTTCCTTACATGTAAACCAACAGAGAGAACAGCATCATGTATTTGTGTATGAAATATATCATCTATATGTATGAAGTTACTAAATGTGTCTAAAGATTGTATCCTGACATGCGTGTGCGCCCGCATAATAATGGGTTTTTAGTTTAGCCATTTGGTTTGTAATGCTAAAGATGACCAAGCTACATGTGTGAGCCATTATTTGCATGAATTCTGTGGCAGTCAGCGGGACTTAGCTTAATTCTTCTTTCAGTTTTTACCATTATTCTGCTTTGGAAACAGAGTGAAACAGTTGAAATGGTCTTACAGGTAGGTGTTGATGTATTTAATAACAAAGTACATCTAACTGGCAAATGAATGAAAAATTCATTTGCAATTTGTTGACGATATACTTTAACCGTAATACCTGAAGAGAACACTGTGTGACTTAAAAGAAGTCATATCAAAGTAAAATAGCTGAGGTTGGTCTTCTTGGCAGCTTACACATTTCAAACTTCAGAGTTCACGAATGTTTTTGAGTAAATGTGTTTCTGTGTTTACAAGTGTCAAAGGAAGTAGAGGTGAAGAAATGCAGCCCACAAGTTCAGAGAGCCACTGTTGTACTGTAGACCATCTGTAGAATCTGTTATTTTCAGATGCAACTGAGAATTTCACCACAGCAGATTTTGCTTATAGTAACGTTTAAAAATACCGCAGAAGTCTTCACGAGAGCAGGCACGGCCAGTTTCCAGATGATGTCACATACACAAGTCACAGACACCCATGAAGAGTTGACCCATGTCTGTATCAGAAACCACAAATGACAAACTGCAGGGATAATGTTGCATTCAATGTTTGACTCTATCTTGTCTTTTCAAATGTCCATTGCAATTCAAAGTGTAATTAACAGCAATTGGTGCTGTTCCAGGATCTATTGAAAGGTCTAGATTCCCTCCCTTTGCTATTTATGGTTCTGCTGGTCTCATTGTGCAGTACAGGCAGAAATTTTCCGTCCACGATGGCAGAACCTGACTCAAGTCATGAATTCTTCCTCTGGAGCGAGTTCACTGTCATCACTTCCGCCATGTCCTCAGATGCTGTGTCTTTCTTTAGTCTTGGAAAAATCTCGAGCTCAGCAACATCTAAATGCGGTCCTCTCATTTCCTCCAGTGCTGGCTGCACTGCTGGCCTGGAAGTGGAATCACAAACGTTTGCTTTGGTTTTGTCGGTTTTAAAACGTCTGCTGTAAAACAGGAATTCTTGTGAAAAACAGAAACTGAGAGAATTAATTCAGATGCCCAGTCCTATTCAACCATGTAAATATGTCCGGTTTTGATTTGATGGCCAAACACTTCTCACTGGGGGGTTGGGGAGGGGTGGGGGGTGGTGTGTGGGGGGCGGGGGGGCGGGGCGGCTGGGTGGTGCAGGCGGTTTTGTGCTTCGCGGTGAAAATGAAAAAACATTTTTCCGCGGTCTGCCACTGGAAAACATAATTCAACACATGGCGAAGGAGGGCAGCTCTGTCTACAGCGCTTTGATGAGATTTTGACGCAAGTGTGTGTTATGAAAAAAGTGTGTTTCGCTGCGGCGTTCGGCTGGCCCCCGGGGTGGGGGTGGGGGTGAGGGGGTGGGGGTTTATTAAATGAAATCCACATTGAGAAATCACTCAACAAGTGACACGTTTTGACCCGGCTAAAGCAAATCCCGGGCCATCCTTTTATAGAATAATTTCAATCAGTCATCCTTCTGTGTCTTTTTCATCCCTTCATCCTGCTGCCCTGCCCTGCCCCACCACCCCACCCCCCCAGTCCCTGCGGAGGACTCGCCAATGAAACTGGCGTCTCTTGGCTGGGAGCTCTCAGACACTGGTTGCAGTGTTTGGGATGTTTGGTATGTACTGTAGCTAACCCTCTCATTCTGTTCTCTGATCCTCTCCCTGCTCTGCCAGTCAAGTTGGAAGAGGTCAGGGAGTTCAGATCGCCAACAGCAGCTTCATCCATTATCTCACCGACGGCTCGGGGCTTTAGCGCGATCAATAGACACCCATTGGTGAATGAGCACAGATTCGCCCAAAAACACAACAAAGCAAAAAAAAGCCAAAACATTCATTGCAACCTAATAAAATGCATCTGATGATCATACACAGCAGAGACGGAGCCAAATGAATGGTTATTCGTCCTTCCAGACAGTGCCGCTCTGGTGTCGTGGTACTAGAATTAAATGTTAGGGGACATAGTTCCTGTGAACAGTTCAGTTCACAATTTAAGGCTACTACACTCTTTTACTTATGCACAAACTGGATTTTGTAGGGATAATAAATGCAAATATTAACGTGGTGAGAAAGCTTTATGCTGTTCTTTTTTTCGTCTGTGTCGACTAGCGTGATTTCAGTGTGAATATTTCAAAATATGCAAGTCAGATTTAAAGGAAGCACTTTAAAATGTGTTTCCCAGTGTGGCACAAGCAGTAACATCCATGTGCATATTCTGTATTACTTTTGCAGTTATCGTGATATTGTTGTAAAGGGACCCAAAACCTTCAAATAACAGTAGCTGTATTATATTGTTTTATTGTCCGTTTATTGTTACTGTGTATTCATTGCATCATTTTAATCCGTTATCAGATCACATGCAACACCTCCATCTGTGTAAAAGCTTTGTCTGCCCTCCATTGTGAGGCCTAATCTTAATTGGAAACTGTTGGAGGCGACACTGGGGGATGAGCAAATCATACAGAGGAGAGGGTGGGGGACGACAAGGAGAGAGACAGGCAGATAAAGTTTTGACAGCATAATATATCAAATCCAGCAACAGACATCAAATCATTTACACAGGCCTGTTTGTTTTGCACTGGTCATGCAGCTGGATATGCAGCTCCGCTTGCATATGTGCATGAATGCACAGGTCAAAGGTCAATCCATTAGTGAGAGTCACAAGGTTTCACCAATCCTCATGAAAGATAGCAGCATAAGCAGGGGTTGGAGAGGTGAGAGACCCACTAGAACCTCAGCACCATCCTTTTCTCTAACGACAGTATATAGCAATATACTTTTTATAACAATCTGCAGATGTCTCGGCAAGTTAAGTTAGCTGGGACTATTGTGATGATTTTATGACCGATAATATCACCAATATGACCAATAAACCACCAAGTCAGGGCAGCATTTCTATGGTTACGGTGGGCACCAAGATAAAATTAGCACCATGTTTACTTCCTTGAATGCAGGATTAACAAAAGGTTTTGCTGATGTCACTGGCTGCAGAAAAATAAGCAGTTTTGTAAACAGATCGAGTGAAAATGAAGGAAGACTGAATTTCTGTCAAGTGGCGGAAGAAAACAACAGGGTGTGAACACTAGGAATGGAAAGAAAACAACTCTTCAGTCTGCGCATTCGTCATGTAAAGTGACCACTTGTTGTATGCTGCTTAAATAAAATTGATAAAAGCAGCTCCTTAAGATATGACCGAACCCCTCCAATGTTTTACCTGAAATATATAAATGGTCACTGCTCATTGTGGCAATTATTTACTATAAACCAACCAGTTTGTTGTAATTGATGTTAAAATTGGACTGAAACAGGCTGCAATAACCCAGAACTCTAACAATCTAAAGCTGAAGAGGCCTGAAAGGTCTTCAGTAATGAAAAAGTCCAGTTGAAAGAACTTCAACATGATGCTCCCCATTTCTTCTGTCTTGTGTGTATCTGTAACAGTGTTTGCCTCAGGGAGGAGTCCGTGCCCTGTTTCACATTACTCCGCTGTAAGAGGTCATGCCTCGTTCCTGCAGCTGCAGATACCATCATGATTGACAGCTTTGATTCAAAGGTAATGGTGTTTACGATTGATATGTTTCAATCTGACTATTCCAGCGTATGAGCTTTAGCAGAGTTTATGCACCCAATCACGCTTGCTTTAATGTCAGGAAACGCACAAGCCAGCAATGCTGTGACAGCCTTGGCAGCCGAGATAGATTTGGCTGATGTTAACCTACATCTGCTTTCGATTTTGAACAGTTTAGACAGGGCCATCGTTGAGGGACGCCTGGATCTCATCTGGATCCAATAGGTGATGAGAGGAAACTGAGCATTCCTAAAAATCTGATGCCTGAAGTGTTCAGTAAAACAGGCCAGGGAGTTAGTTTCAGTGCTTAGAATCTTTAGCCACAGGGTCTATGTGGACGTTTGTGGGCTTGTTTGCGTGTTTGGTTTTGCTTGGTGTTCAGCAGAGCAGTTTATTCACATATGGATGTGAATCAGTGGAAATCTAAATGCCTGTTTGGGAAAAAGTCTACATTCTTTAAAAATATTTTATAAAATTCTATTGTACTTATTTCTATAAATGCTATTAGAGTCATTCAAGTCCCAACCGCAGTGTGGGTTATTTATTGCATTTTTATATACACATACTCCATATTTCAGGTTGAATCACTGCTTACAGAAGATGTGATCAGCAAAGTCTAGTGTTTCACATTCATATTGGAATAAATGAAAAACTAACAACTACCTCTGCCAAGGTCCTCCTTATTACTGACCGTCTGCGCACATGAATCTGCTTGACTGATGCGCTGGTACTCCTCACGGTGATTACTGTGAGCAGCTGCCACGACAGAAACAGAAAGTCTGGAGCCTGTGGATCAATCCCCCCAAACCATTCTTCACTGCTTCAGTCAGTGTTCAGCACAGAGTCAGTGTTTTAAGTATCGAAAATGGAAAATCAGCCAGTACTTCTTAATTTGTATTAGTCCTTCAACTGGATAAAGGTTACATTCTGTCATGTGGCTGTCTTTAGGGTCTTTATAGAAAACTAGAGCTGGACCTACTGAGCAAATATTTTAAGTTACAGTGGTGAGGAAAAATGGAAAGAAATCTCAAGCAAGTCCAGGCTCCTGTATATGAAAAAGACATTTCATGGCTAGAAGAAAATCTCCCTTTTTTTTCCATTTGACGATCGGAGCATATCAATTTTCTTTTGACACAGAAGAAATAATCAGGGAAAGGGGGCTGTGGCCATTGCGCAGCCTCATCAAGGGGATGCACTATTCATCAGCTGAAAAGTTTATCTCCATTAGTCAGCACGACCTTGCTGCCTCAGCTGAGTCTGGAAAGTAATGAGCCGTAGACTTTGTCCATTCAAAGTTATGGCCAGAGGCAGCTCAGCCAGGGATGTGGTACAATACCTCACACAGCCTCACACAGACGTTGGCATCACACCATGGGAACACATGGGCCCCTTTTGTCTTATCGCATCAGGGGCACAATTCAGTTGGCTTTCGTTCTCAGATTTGCCAGTTTTTGTCTATTGGGATAAAACATACTTGCAATAGTGGACGTTGCTCCGGCTCTGTGCTGCTGCTTCTGCTGCTGAGACAGAGGAAGCAAACATTCCTGAAGGGTCAGAGGGCAAACTCTCCACTTCCTGTCACTGGGGACGAGGCGACTGGAAGAGCCCGAAGGGGAGGCAGGAGGACATGAATGGGAGGGACGTTGTTTGGATTTTTTTTTTTGTCCCTGTCTTTCAGTCTTCTCCACCCATCCTGTCCTTCATTTCTTAACAAAAAGGTGTTCTAAAGGGGTTGGCAGTGTATGTCTCCACTTTCCGGCCTCCTGATCACCCAGCAGCATGAGGCGTGGGTGGGCAGGAGTGCAGGTTCCCTTCCTCATCACCTCCCAGGCCTCCTCCCTGTCAGAGCCCCCTGGTGCCATCCAACCCCCAGTGAGCGCCTTTGGATGGAGGTGATTTACTGGTGGTCCCTGTGTTTGTTTTCCCTTCCCCAGCTGTTGGCCCTGCTAAGCACCCTGCTTAGCTGCCAAGTTGTGCCATTGTGTGGGCAAATGTGTATGTCTGTCACTGCCGCCATGCGTGGAACGTTTGGTTTATTGAGTTTAACGAAATTCCAGCAGTGTCACTGCAGATCCTACATGGATCCCTACACCTTAATGAGTAACTAAGGCCGGCCACCAATCAAATGTCAGTCAACAATGAAATAGTGTATGGATTTCAGCCTCAGGCGACATAGTTGAATTAAAATAGCTCCTTGTAATAGAGCACCCATGGAGCAGGGCAAAATGTAATTAGCGGACAAAGCACACACTCTCTCTCACTCTCTCTCACACACACACACTCACAGAGTTTTATCTTCTATATTCCTGAGTTAAACAAAATCACCAATGGCATTACCCAGTTGTGACTGGTCACCTGTGAGGCGTGGCCGCTCTGTCTGGACGCCCATTAATTGCCCTGTGAGTCGTGACTTTGTGTGGTATGGATACACTCATCACCAAGGTAGTCTAATTAGGGGCAGATGTCCAGCGCTTTGAATTGCCATCTCCAAACACAGATGTATTTTTTTAATGAATAAAAAAAAAAACACCTTCTATTCTCAAAGCCATCGAAGACACGTCGTGAAACACCTTGAACAGCTAACCTTTAACTAGAAGGGACTATAATTTGCATTATTTTACCTCTTGCTCCCTGACAGTGGACAGTTCCCTATAAAGGGAACAAAGGGTCAAATTTGCCTTAAAACGCTGCACTTAGTTATTGTGTGGACTGACAATTACTGATGCATGAGACTGTTTTAAAGGAGCACACACACACACACACACACACACACACACACACACACACACACACACACACACACACACACACACGCACTCGCGCAGAAGAAAACAAGAAAAGATAAAAAACTTTGCCCTGCTCAGTGAAGCAAGAGGCATCTCGAGGCACTGATGCATGTGAGTGTAAACGCATCTATGTTTAAGGCTTCTGCTGGGGGAGGCTAAGGAAGTGATGGGGGCTGGCTCTGGCTGCAACAGCACATTTAAATAACAGCAGACAATCCAACATTCCAGATCTGAAAGGAATGCAAACATGAAAGTACACTTATCTTAATATGCATTCCAAGCATTCATGTGCAAACTTCACGTACATAAACATGCGCTCCTTTGAGAGCCGCATGCATTCGTTCTCCCTCTGCCGCCAACATTTATCACCCTCTTCCAATCACATATCATTCCAACAGTTCACAGGGACATTGTTGGTCTCACCTCCTCCACACTCCTTTGCTTTGCATCATCGCTCAACTCTGATAAGGAAGGGAGGGACAAACGTCCTTGAGTAGCGTTCAACAATAAAACAGGGGTGAATAAATGGTTTGGAGTGTGCACAATGTTTGTAAAGAACGAGAACCAAGGGACGACAAAGGTGTGCTGAAGTAACATGATCATTGGCTTCATATTGTATCCAAGCCTCACACTAATGCTGCTGGTTTTCCAAGAAAAGTTGGGTCTGTAATAAATATCACTGGTTCGTCACAGTGACGGTTATTTCCAAAATGCCAGCTACATATCCTTTCCCAGCCTTGAGGTTTCCATCCCTTACTTATGTTGCTCCTAAGCAGCTCATCGGCGTCCGTTTACAGGGAAGCTGTGGAACCATGCGCCTGATTCCGGTGACTTGGGTTCTCTCCTCAACCGAGTTGAACAACCAATCGCATAACTTCCAGGCTTGTTTTTAAGGCAGTAAAAGCAGGAAAACACATCCTGTAACGAGGCCAAATGCGTGAAACCTTACGGCGAACAGTCTGGAACAAATACGATTGCATTAATCATAATAATTTAGTGAAAATCTATGAAAATAAAGATAAATATACTTCATATTTCAATATCTGTCCAAAACACATCATACCAGGAATCACTTGGTTGGAGGAGCTGCATCAATATGATGTATCCTCTGTCTTGTGTTGGGTGTGTCCTCTTCCTTTCCTTTTCTTTTGGGTACATCTGCACCACAGATGCTAGATGTGATGTGATTTATTAACAATGAAGTCCAGCTTTCGGGTCCGTTTAAAAAAAGAAAAAATGAAGTAATGTTAAGACTAAGTTGGGGGGATTTATGGAAAAGCCTATAGACAGAAGGGGGAAAGACCTGGTATAAGGAAAATGGAAAAAAGGCAGATTATCTTAAAGCGAATGGCATTAGACTAATGAGGAGAAACGCATTAGCATTTAACTCAAAATATAAAACACTGATTGATGCTGGAGGTGTGTTTATGTCTTTTGCATTGACACACATGGCAAAATGTTCCCAGTCAGGTCGAGGACGGGAGGGTATCAGGGTGAGTTTGAAACATATTACTAATTTGGCAGAGCTGAATTAAGAGTGGAGAAAAGGAAGAGAAGGAAAGAGCACAGACGGGTGGAAGAGACAGACACGGAGGAGGAGAGGGATTAAAATGAGGAAACAATAATCGTGTAAAGGGGATTTGAAAACGACTTAGAGCCACATTGATGTGGTCATATTCTTTCATGTGGCTCTAGCCCTGGACCTCTCAACCAGGCAATATCTTTTATTACTTTTCAATACATGTAAGTTGTTTTTCTTTGTGTCGACTCGGGTCAAAGCTTCCTCACAAGTTCAAGTGGAAGATTTCATGTTTGCCACAGTCTGGGCTTATAATAAGGCCCCGCTGGAATGTGTTCCTGCCACACACACACACACACACACATACACACACACACACAACCAAAAAAAAACTGAGTCATCGCCTCACGCAGGGGCACGACAGTCAAACTGTCAGATTTAAACATGATAACCATTTATTTATTTATTTTCGCCCACACATCCGTCTCATTGCCTCCCCTCTCCCCCACGTCTTCAGCGTGAAATTTAGGTCACCAAAGGACGCTGTTTTCCAGGCAGGGACTGAGAGCTTACTGTCCACTTGCTCCCTGTATGTAATTGAAAACATACAAATGGATTAGCTGGAGAGAGTTCAATGCCAGTGGGTCTGCTGGGTTCAGCTTCTCCAGTGGATTCAGACCCTTTAATACCCCATAGAGAGAGGGAGGGAGGGAGGGAGGGCATGATGGACAGATCTAGAGGATTTAGGCTCTTCTGAGACCAGTATTAAAGTCAACGAATCCTGAAATGAAAACATGCAAACGCAGATAGAATATCCACAGTTCCTACTACTGAAACATACGCCATCACCGACAAAACTACGGCTGTCATACGTCACACATAATTAAGGCTTTAACTTCCAATTAGAATAGTATGTTAGCAGCTAGATATCTGATCCATGTCAGCTCAGTAATCCTTTTAGAACCTTTTCAACGGAATCACAGGCATCCAGTTCCCTGTCTGAGTGAGCCGGATGCCTGTCGAGCCAGTTTTTCATGATTCACCTCCAGCTCAGACTTGTCGCATTAATGCTACCGTGTTCTCGGTCGACTAGATTACGCAATAGCAAATACACTATTGTTAAAGTGGACTATAGCGGTAATTGTAATAAAATGTGATTAACACGGGCAGATTAGGATTTTTTTTTTTTTTACCACCTCTTCCTGTTTCTTTGGTACCAGCTAAATACCGTGGATACGCTCACAAGGTCACCATCTACTGATGCGTTGCTCACTTGCTTTGCTCCGTACGTCACAGTTGGCTGTTAAAATACTGATGTGACCTTCTCCTTGACTAATGATGGTCAAGAGGGCTGGTACAGATGGTTTTCTTGTTGTTTCGATTTTACTGAGGTAGAATGTGTGGAGGATTCCAGGTTTGGGCTTCATGGGGAAAATGTTTGCAAAGGTCCAAACACAAGTTATAGACCATGAGAGGTGGGAGAGGAGGAAAAAGAATAGAAATGAGAGGAGAGGATGAGAGAGGATAGAGATAGCAAGGGAGGACAAAGGGGAGGCTTTAAAGGAGAGAATGGAGTACTCAGCAAAGCAGCCGTCTGAGAGAGTTGCAAGCACATCCATGACCTAGATTCGCTGCCTCTCCCCAGATCCCTCTCCATCATGAATGTTTGATTATGCCTTCTACAATAGCAGTATTTACACCGAACGGTTTGAAAATTACAATTCTGGCTTGATTGAGCGGGAGAGAGAAGGAGGGAGGGAGGAAAAAATCCAATCCTATCAACATGAAGGTGGCAGAGAAATAGATTTGAAAATGATCACCTCACAGGAGAGTATAATTTGAGTCTCTTAACAGCAGACAGCTCTGATTGGTGCACAGTGAGGTTTACAGTGAGAAAACATGATCATCTCAGTGTGCCAGACGTCAGCATGACCACTGGTAAACCTCTGTCAGCGTTACCATGGTTACCATTCGGGGAAGTTAAGCTGCTCCGACTGCCATGAGAGATCCAGGGAAGAGCCATGGACACCAGAAAACAAAATGGTGGCAAGATTAAACTGATGATTCTGGGCTAAGCTCATGTTTAACAAAGGTTGCCGAGGCAGCACAAACGCCCACATGCGTGATTGCAGTCTTTTTCTCTGTAAATCTTTTTCTTCCCACATGTATACAGCATGCTTACGTATATAAATATACATGCAGAAAAGCAGCGGTCAATCCTGTTGCAGTGACCAGAGAGAACTGGTTTGAAGTCAGTAATCTCTTAAAAATCCACATTTTGGAAGCTGTTGTCCAGCTCCAATACCAGGAGTCAGACAGCCAGATCAACCATTTCAGTGCTGAATTCAGTATCATCTGTTCACAATCTAACCTAAAGGAAGCATATAGAAAAGTACTAGCCTTAAATCCTTTTTCTTAAAGTTTTAACTTTATGAAAACCACTCTTATTTGGAAATTGCTTGTATTATATCCCTATATGATGTAAGTTTATGTTTTGTGTATGTTCGGGTATTCATTTTGCTGAATTGTATTTTTTTTGTATATATATACAGTATATATATATATATATATATATATATATATATATATATTGTATATATTTCTTCTCTGGTGTATCAAAAATGGCCTGATACAGAGAATTAATAAAATGCCTCTGCTTTTATATGCTGATGACAAATAATACCAGTTAGCACAGTTCAGATATTTTCTCTATTGATGGTTCCACACGTCGGCGTGAAGAAACATTTTAGCAGGACGGTTGTGGTTTTAAATGGCATTGCCACTGAAGCGTCCGTTTTACTTGCAGCTCCTCAGATTTGGTGTAATGCCCCAATCGTGCACAAACTCATTCACTTGTTAAATGTAACCTCTGCTCCTTCTGTCTACCGTGGAGCAGTGATGCTGCCACTGCAACCCCCCCAGCCCCCTCCCAACATCACTACAGTCTGGTTCACTCTGCAGACCAAATAATTCTCTCTGCCACCACGACCACAGTTGCCACGGAAACCTTGCATGATTGTTTGGGGGTATGTGTGGTATTGCTGGGGATTGGTTGCCGGGGGCTAGATGTTTTCCAATCAGACCTGTTACTGGGGTGCGTGAGAGCCCCCCCACCCACCCATAAGGGGAGGAGAGAGAGAGCGCTGTTGTGATAGTGTTATCCTGTTATGGTGATGTTTAAACAGCTTGGTGTGCTCTATGACAGCCATTTCACATGAGTGCTCCTCATGACGCACTGACTTATTGGTAACCTTTAATTGAATATGCTTCTAATACCTAAGGGAAATAAAAAATCATTTGGATGTTCACGAGAATCTTTCAGGTACTGATTAATTATGGCGTTGACAGATGTGTTGAGAATACTAATATGGGAGAGCTGCATTGATCAACACTGTATTCCTGGTGCTCTGGTAGTGAAACAAAGCCTTTTCCCTCTTTACACCCAGTAGACGGTGATCCTGGGGTCCAAGCTGTGCTGAAATGCGATGGGACATGGCCCGAAGACCAATTCCCCAACTGTTCCTGCGTCCCAGCTGTCAGAGACATGCAGCGCTACGACAGAATGACAAGTGCTCTCACTGAGACTCCATCCTGCAGGCTCCCGCAAGAGCAGAATCAGACACAGGCACGACAAGCCGCGGAGGTTAAGGGACCGTGGTTACAGCCTGCAGGAGGGAATTTGACTTTGACAATAGGAACCTACCTGAACAAATCCAATTAATGGCCTGTTACTGCAGTGAAGCCTGCTACAAATGTGAAGAAAAAGTAACAATTTCATTTTTCATTTGGAAAATTTACTTTTACCGTCCATGTCACATCAACAAAGTTGTTTGGATGACACAAATGGTTTGCTATAAACACAAGGATCAAGACAAAGAGCAGTAGGATACCTGCTAAACCCTCAGAGATTAGTAGGTGAATTAGGTACGTCTTGGTAAGTCAGTTAAGGCTTGTCTCAATATGAGCTCATGTGAAAGAAATATATGTAAACTTGATTTTTATCCTGCTAAAAGCTGCTAACTGATATAGTATATGTTACATGCTGAACACAGCATCTTTGTAATGAGCAAAATAGTCAACTCTTGCTTGAAAAGCTCCAGGGTGATAAACACATAGGGGGAAATGCAAATACAGTACTTTTTAGCATTTTTGTTTGCTTCTTGGTGGGTCACAATGTTGGAAAATGGCAGTATGCAAATTCCTGTTTTTGTTATTGTGACGTTGTGTTTTTGTGACTGCAGCTCTGAAGATGGTTCCCCCTTGTAAGCCTGGTCCTGCTCAAGGTTTCTTCCTGTTAAAAGGGAGTTTTTCCTTGCCACTGTGCTTACCTGGGGGTCCCGGCTCTGGGTTTCTGCATGGTTAAGCACCTAAGCACCTTCTGATTGTTAAAAGCGCTATATAAATAAATAAAATTGAAAATTGAACCGAATCTCAGTGTACAACTTAGTGTAGCATTAGATGATTCATACGTAACAATAAGAGCAGAACATTGTCTTTTCCCCTACCAGAACAGACTGTATAATGTTTAGGAGCGAGTCTATCAAACTAAAGGGACCTGAGTCGCTTTGCTCTAACACCGTCTCTGTAGGCCAATAACACAGACTGTCTGAGTCTATCGACGTCTCCGCTTTGTCTTTCTCTTTGTGTACCTGTTTTGCCTTTATCTGATCCACTCTTGTTCCCTATAAGAGGAGTTCTGCAGCCATCCATCTTTGTGGCTCTCTGTATCTACCTTCCTCTTTCTTTTTCTTTCTGTCTTTGTGTCTCAAGCGCTGTCATTCTCAGGCCTGCCTCTTTCAGATACCATATCATCACTTTATCTGCTCCTGAGTTACGTCAGAGCTAGCATCCTTGAAAAGTGCTTTAGAATGTTTATAGTGGAGAATACATTGGAAAAAAAAAACAAAGGAAAAGAGAGAATGAGGTTTAGATTGATAGAGGAGATGCCATCTGCAACAAAAGATGCCAAGGAGATAATTAATGTTGTACAGGAGACCCGAAAACCGTTTGTAGATGATTTGTTCATCCTTCAAATTAATATATACTGGTATATGGTATATATATGGTATATATATGGTATATATCTCCCTCTCTCTCTCTCTTTATTCTCTCTGTCCTGTCTCCCTCTTTTATTCCTCCTTTACCCAGCCAACTTTCAGCAGGATGGTTCCTCCTTGTAAGCCTGGTCCTGCTCAAGGTTTCTTCCTGTTAAAAGGGAGTTTTTCCCTGCCACTGTGCTTACCTGGGGGTTCAGGCTCTGGGTTTCTACCTCTGTAAAGCACTTAGAGACAATTTTATTGTAAAAGGTGCTATATAAATAAAATTGAATTGAATTGAATATATCTGACTATCACACACTCTTTTCCATCCTCGTGTCTTCTGACTGGATGTAATGATGCAGGAGATAATCGCGTCAGAGGTTAGGGCACCATATCTCATTCCTGACGTACATGAACGAGCTGTAGCGTGTTGCTAGCAGCAGCCACAGATGAAAGGCAGTGATGCTCTTGTCTCTGTGGCAAATCACCGCACTTTTTCACTGACTGAATGAGGTCTCTATATGTAACTCAGTCTAGAAAGAGTTTTGGCAGTCGAATATGTTTCGTACGACGGCTACAGTTCAGATACAGCCCTAATATCAGAGTGTTCATGCAAATATCTGCATCTATACATATGAGCCTTTAGATGTCCAGAGTAGCCAGAGACTGTGTGTTGTGTTTTTTTCCAACCCCTATGTGTTTCACCTCTGGATTCAGGCTGTGAGTTCCAGTAGTTGCAGTGGTCAAACCATGCCATATGGTCCAGGGAGCCAAGGAAAATCTAATTAATTCCTCATCCTGTTGGATTTAATCAGCCTGGACTCACACGAAAGCCGACAGTAAATCTGTTAATTTAATGTTTTCACTGTCACTTCTGCGTTTTAGGGTCACTGTCAATGCTGGGTGCGTTGGAGCGCCTCTGTAACAGGCGTCAGTCAAAAACAGTCGCACAACAATGTGGCTGAGGATACAGCACAAACAGCATCAACATTTGTTACTGTTTGAGCTCCAACGCTCGGGACTCTTGAGTGAAAGCACCCTCAGGCATTAACATGTGAAAAACATCTTACAGCACCTTTTAGACACATGATGAAAACTGGCTGTTGCACCCTGGAGGTTATTTTATCTCGGGGCGGGTTACACACTAAGATTGAAGCCAGAAGTGTCTGTAAACAGAACAAGAAGCGTGGCAGGGAGGAGACGATAAGCAGTTCAGCTGCAGACTCATCAGTCAATCGTCAAGAGGCCCCAGGGGTAATATTACAATGATTCACTGAGTTATGGCAGTGCTGGATCACATGACCCTGATGATGGTTTTCTATTGTTCAGGTCATGCAGGACCAGAGTAAGAGACATGCTGGTCTTTTTACCCGCACCGCCAGCTTTCCATGTCCCATTATTGCATGATTCTCAAAGAAAATCCAATCCAATCAAGGAAATGTGTCAGGTTCAGACTGTGTAAAATGAAAAGGAGGAAAAGGTGAGTTCATCATTTAATGCTTATATGAGATTTCTGGCCAGCACCGACCTCGATCGGAGCCAGATCACTGAGGGAGTTTCGTTCAAGGGTGTAGCTGAAATTTCTTTTCCTCCAACTGCCAGAACAGGACAGAAATTTGGTAACAAATTTCCTTCTAATGTGCTCAAAGTGCTCCCACAAGGCACTTAGTGTAAACCAAAATTAGCCAAGTGTTATTTGTTTATATATTATAAGTGTAATTACAATCCTGTGTGCCATGTGGAGCATAGATAGATAGATTGTCGGCTAAAACAACCCCAGTCACTCTCACGAAGTGCCCCACCCACCCAGAGGCCTTTTCAGAATATTACAACACTCACAATAAAATTGTTGTTGCGCAGTTTGTTGATGTTGTTTGCGCCGTTTTAGCCTGAACAACGCAGAAAACAAAGTGGTCCTCATATAAACAAAGTTATTTTGACCTTGGCATGGGTGGATCTGCAAGATTTCCCCAACGGAAAGGCTTCCATGGACATTGGAAGTGACCAGAGGACCAGAGGACATTGCACAGGACAGTGTTTTCAGTGTAGTGTGATAACACTGGAAAGGTCATCCGAGCTATTCGCTCGTATCATTCCCTAACCCTAACTCCTCGGTGTTTTAATGAGATCATGGAGATTTTCACTGAAGAACGTCACATTTAGCCGAGGACATTGAGGCTAAACAGACGCCGTGGGTTAAAACAAACGCTGGCTTGATAAAAGGGCATGCAGACAACTGAGTAATGCGGTGGAACCCTGGACTCCTCTCTTCAGCCAGCTCCTCCTGGAGGGGGATTCCAGACAGCGGGGATAAGTGCAGGGTCACACCCACACTACATAAAACACACCGAGTGGCAGGTCTTTTCATTAAGAGAGAGACGCAGACAAGCGACAAGAGCCCACCTTTCCATAATCAGTTCGCATGGACGACACCATAGTTGAATGATGGAGACACAGACTGAGGAGGGGGGAGACATTTCTCAGGTTTACCATCAACAGTCACGCATGAGCACAAAAAAAGCAAGAGAAAACAGAAGATGGATATTTTGCAGCTGTAATGCAGAACACGTGCAAGTGGGATGGGGCTGTTAAAGGCGTATTACTCCAAAAATGCAGCTCTCCCCATTGTCAGGCTGGCCTCAAGTGACGCAGACACTGGGTGTAAAAAAGCATCTATGTGTATGTGAAGAATTTGAAGGAGTGGACCTCATAAACTAATCCAATCCCCCCAAAGCAGAACGAAAACATCTGTGAGGATTCAAAATCCAAATGGTCTTTTTTTGCAATGCAGATCTATACTCATGGGGATGAATAGTTTGTAGGTGAGGAGATAGAGAAAGAGAGAGGTTCAGCAAGGGGGGGAAGCAGTGGGATGAAAACCGTAAAGGCTAGAGTTCAGGCTGGAGATGTTTGTAATAATCAGCACTCCTTCTTTACTTTGGATTGTGGTGTGATCAGGGATGTGAGGCCTCCGGCAATTAAAGGGCTGCGTGGCTTTCACGAAAGCAGACTTTGATTCTTTGATACTGGGAGCGCTGTGGTTTAAATGGGGAATGTGACATGAATGTGCAGCGCAACTTTGATGTTTTATTAAGTCTGGGGTTGTGCTCGTGGATTTGGAAGGATGAAGGATGTGGTTTGGTGGAGGGGAGGCCTTTGGGAGCAGGTGTAGGTGAGTGCCTTTCGGGAGTCTGACAACAAAACAAGATTCAGAGAACTCACAGTTATCACGTAACAGGATAAAAGACCACACCTGGTCTCCCTTCTGGAGAGCACATTTTCATTACAAGAGTAGATTTTAAAACCTTGCTCTCGTCTGATGAGTCTTCATCTCTGGTGAGACAGTCAGTTGGCCAAAATGTGGCACGAAAATAGTGACTGACTGCTCTGCCTTTGATCAGTGCCATGGTATTGTTTTTGACCATTGCTGTCCTTCTCATCATGACTTCCAGCTGAAGAGCGCATTTGGCACATTTTTGGGTTCCTGTTATTTTCATTGAAGACCTTATCCCCACTGAACAAATTTTAGGCAAGCTGGAAAATAAACGGGACAGATCTTTTTCTATATTCAAAGGTACACCTCGGCAGAAAGGAGAGAACATTAGTCTTGAAGCTCTGAGGAAATATATTGGGACTCTGTCCACAGTATATATACAAGAGAGAGAACGAGAGAGAGAGAGAGAGAGTGTGTGTGCGCGCGTGTGTGTGTGTGTGTGTGTGGGCGGGTGGGCTGGTGGGTGTGTCTGTGTGTCTTTCGAAGGCCAGGGAGGTCCACAGGTCTCAATGTTTATCTGCCTCTGTCATCATCCTCCGCCTCAGCATGTAGGGGAACTCCAGCCTCAACAGCAAAATATTGTATCTGCCAAAAAATATTACAGCTCTTATGTACATGTGCACCTCAGGGGAGCTTTTATTCCACGTGAATGAGAGAACAGAGTAGCACTTACTCATGACCGCATGCTGCAGCTGGGGTGGAGCGTGGTTCTGCTAAGCAGTCATTCCCAAACAGGTGCAGAGCTACCAACGGCCTAAACACATCTTCTCGGAGCCTTCTAATTACAGACGCTGACATGATTTTACTACCGTTACAGGGTTTCCTATTTGTAGCCACTTATTCCTCATTAAGTTGGCAATGTGGTGGCGGGGATGGATTTTATACAGCTGATGTTGAGGCTAGTACTGATGACGATAATGGCCCACTTGCTAACATCGATCTCGCTCCCTTTTCTCTCGTGCACACTTGCTTAAACAGGACGTGTGGGCTAAAGTTGTTCTCTCTCAGAGACTGTCTTTCCGTGCATCCGTGCAGGATCTGTGGAATGTGACTGCATTTGGTGACCTGCAAGTCGGGCTTTTGGTGAATGAGGTGGTTTTTACCACCAACAGCATAATTGGATGAAGCACTAATCAAAGACCAGCCCCGCCCATGCTCTGCAGGAACCTGAAACTGCTGGAAGCATGGCAGAAGGAAAACAAGGGCACAACTGCCTGAGGTGTCATTACCTCTCTGTTTGGCTAGATGAACCCCTTTCGGTGGGATTAGTTTCACATACTCAGTAGGGCCCTGAGGTGAAGTGAGATCCCAGATGAGAATTAGCTAGATGCAGGGGGCTACAGACAAGAGCGCAGTAGAATGCCTGTGTACTGACTCCGCCTCCTTTCACAATAAAGGGATACGGCCTGTTTGAGCATACTGACGGAGGTAGGGTTTCGTTCTTGGCAGGCAACAGATTTGTGTGTGCCTGTGCATAATGTTTGTGTTTGTTAGGAAGGGAAAGTGTATCTGCACTGAGAGGCAGCCAAGTTGCCTCTCTGAATGAGAATGAAGGATGATGATTGGACTTGCCAAATTGGAGTGGATATTAAATCCATGAAGGAAAACCACTTGATAATGAGTTTGCATCTCTCTCTCGCTCTCTCTCTCTCTCTCTGTTGTGTCTCTTCACACCTGTGCACTCTGCCATTTATTTAGCCTCTTATTTATCTGCAGCATTAATCAACAGTGGGTGCGTTGCCATGGTAGCCAGGCAGTAGTAGGCTGATTGTGTGGTAGCAAGAGTATGCCAAAGCGGTTTCATTAACCTTTAAAGGACTTGGTATTTATTCTAGTAGCAGCAGCAGCAGCAGCACCATGAATATGAATGCATGGTTCTGACAAAGGGAAATAAGCAGGTATTTAAAATTAGTCTGAAGTTCCCGCTCTTGCTTTTCTCTCCTTTGGTTTTAGCCTGGCTGTGTTTAAAGATGACACTGCCAGCCTAATGATGGTCACTGTCGCCAAACGTTTAGTCATGGAAGAACATTTGGTCTACGAAAATAGAAAATTATGGCCTCAAGCTTTTCTAGTTCCTCTTTGCAAACTGATTTAACCTCACTGATCTTTTTTCGTCGCTTCACTTTGATCAGGACTTTGGATAACTTCATCACTCACAAGTATGAGTGATATACCGACTTTTATTTTCATTTGGGTAAAATTGGTGAGCTGGAAGCAGAAAATTACATTAAAACCCAATTAGAAGCTAAACTGTTAGCAACTAGGTCAACTAGGGAAACTGACATAACCTGGCAACAGCAGCTTCTACTAATGGCAACACGCCCTTGTGCAATACTTTAATGAAAAAGACTCCAAAGAACAACAAAAAACATTGTGTGTTCTGAAAAGGCGTTAACTGTAAAATAATTATCCCAACAGGTGTTTCAAACGTGTTTTCAAGTGTATACGCTTCTGCTCAACATAGCATTTTCCCAATAATTAAACTATACTCGTTCGGCAACTAATTACAGCAAAGTCTACATAACCTACAGTAACTTGGGCAGAAAAGACCCTTCTCACTGTCAAAAAACAGATTAAGCGATAAACCGACAAATGTGAAACCATAAAAATAGGAGGAGCCACACCAGCCACACTTGGACTCTTGGCAGAGTTCTCTCCATGAATGTATTCCATTCTCCTGTCTGGAAAGAACATCACCAGGAGCAGACGTTAAAAGGCAGCATTAGCGCTGTGGCCTTGGGGCAACAACGAGAAGGATCTCATTGTGTGCTCGGGATCATGGCTGGCTTGGCTGCATTCAGCTGGTTGAAAAGGAGCATTCTCCAAGATGCCTCGGCACTTAAATCAAGCTCCGCAGCCACTAGAAATCCAATTGTGCCACATGATTTCTTGGTAAGAAATTCACGAAATGGGCAATTCGGCAACTACGCCCTGGCATCCGGAATCTAATGAACTGCTAAAGAGGAGCAAAGAATAGAGAGAGAACAGATCAGTGAGGGCCTATGAGGTTTGGAAATGTAAGGAGAAGAAGAAAATGGATGATTCATATGATTGTGGCCTGCGGGAGAACCCACATCTACACAGATCCAAAAAAAAAAGAAAAAACTTGCATGAATAAACTGAAACTGTGGTTTTTATTAATGGGATCAAGGCCGCGCAAAAGAATTCAGGTCATCCAGCAGGCATGAGAGGTTCCTGTCACGTACACACGATGAATGCCTCCGAATGCAGGCGAGCCTCCAGCTGTGGCGCTCCGGTGGTGAAGGTTGTGGCCGTGGGTCTGGATTGTTTCAAGGTGGATAAGTGAAGAAAGTCATTTGTGAGGCAGCCAAGACGACCCCCCGTACCTGCCGTGCGTGGCTTCTCTCTCGACACGTTTATTAACGAGGTTACCTGGTTATCAGCTGGTTCTGTGACACCGAAACGCGGAGAATAAAGAGAAACAGTATCAGGATTCACAGAGTCGGAGCTGCAGGGCAGCACAGAGGAACAAAGGCGGCAGGTTGGTGCCAATGTTTTGCCCAGTGTTGGGCAAAAACGTGCAATTGCAAATAGACCACAGGAGAGGCAAGAAAGGCACAGTTTCCATAGTAACTGTTTTCAGACTAAGTGGTTGTCTTCACTCACGCTCCGTTTTCTGAGGATTGGCTCTCTTTCCCTCCAGATCCATTCTTTTTCCAACTGATTTGTTTTTTGTTTTTTTTAATGCAGGGAAATGAAGATGCATTCAATAAAAGAACTACATGAGGAAGAGGAGGTGTGCCATGTTTAAAACAGTCATAAATAATCACAAAGTACTGAAAGAATCAAGATCCAGAAACACAGTTGGATTTTATTTTTTTTAAAGAGTCTGTGACACAAATATTGAGGCAACTAAACCCAGACGTGCTGCGGTGCCACCATACCTGCCCTATATTTTCATATTTAATCTGCTAAACAGGAGGATTTCTTGGCCCAGCGCGCTGTGTAATCTTGTCGAGGGGCAGATGGCACACTGACAGTGTCAATCAGATCGCCTGAATTTGGTACACTGGAGGAGAAAGAGTTCTTTGAGGCCGGCCGGGATCATTCGGGCCTCCCAACTTTGTTTTCAGGCCGCAAGCTGACCTAAATGAGGTTCACCACGTCGGTTGGCACCGAACACAAATGAAAACAAGGATTAGCTCCAAATATTGCCTCTTCATTTTCCCCGTCATCGCGTCTCTTTTTGCACACTTTTAACCAGCTGTGAGGCCAACTGCCACTTGCCTGCTCGGTGTTATCCCTGCTATAAAAAAAATCAATCTTAATATGACGCACTAAAATAATCAGCTCAGACTGTCACACGATTTCGGTTTGCTTGTGCGAGCCACCAGCGAGACTTCCTGTCTGCAGTGCACAGAAAGGCTCAAATCCCATCACAGCTTACTGGTAAGAGAATTGGTGTGGCTAAATAGAGAAATTTACTAGTCTGCTGCATCGGGGCTTCCTGAAAGGACTCTGTGTCTTCTTCCAGAGCTTTCTACCTTTTCCTGACATGGTAGGTAAGCTCCAGCTAAAGGGTCGGGAACTGGGGCAGGGCTGTAACAGCGCAATGGACTAGTTTTCTTTCTAAAACGGCAAACAACTCATGCTGTCCAGAGAATATTGTCCACACGTCTCTTGGGAGCTTTGTGGAGCTCTCAGATGCTGTAATTCACAAGGCAGATTTATGGAAGCGGTTACCCGGCGTCGGCTTTGAATCATACGATAAAGTCCACTAGTGCGAAGCTCAGACAGACTCATTTGCAGGACGTCCCACTGGCCTCGCCGCTCTCAAGTGCCGAGACCATCTCGCCTTCTATTAGCAGACACCAGATGAGACGGGGAAGTGTGTGGTCCCACCGCTCAGGCCAGGGAGGGAGACAAAGACGGAGAGATGAATGGGCCCATTGGCATCCCGGAGAAGGCTGAGAATAAATGAACGGATAAACGAGTGGGACGGCAATGAAAGGAGGAGATGGTGAAGAAGAGAGGGACAGATGAGGGGTTAAAAAAGATACATCTGAAAAGAATTGATGCCTGTATTGTGTCTAATTGGTTTATCCTGGAACAAATGGCTTTGAACGGTTCGAAAAACCGTGAACGCACATCCTTCAACAGAATCTGGAGTTTATTCCTAAAACAACTGAAAGCATCAGGCATTAAAAGAAATATGATGGAAAATAGGTACAGAATTTTGTTATTGCTCTACTTGGTTCATAGTTCTAGATTAGGGGTTAGCTTCCTAGGAAAGAGAAGCTTGAGAAAATGAGAAGAAAAAGTTCATAAAAGTGCAGCTCGGACAGCTGATGAGCTGACCGATGCTTTCGCATTTACCACTCAAAAAAAAAAATTAACTCCTCCAGCTAATCTAATCTAATCTTTGAAGTCAGGCAGAATGGTGTAAAAGTCTGGCAGTAACGGCAATCCATCTCCGATGAGTCCGCAGTAACAGACGCAGACGGGCAGCGGAGGATGTAAAGAATAGCACCGAGTTGTTCGGATAAACATTTGCTTTGGCAGGCCTGGACTACAGGGGTGGAGCTCTCCCCATCCCCTTAACGTGCATCCAGAGGAGCCCCTCTGTCTTGGCCATAAATCTGAATAGAGTGGGAGTTATCATACTTTCCCCCCAGTGTCCCCTCCCTGACTAAACCCCACATTCCTCCCAGACACCGCTTCATCCAAACAAAGTAGCCGGTTCCCACCACTTGACATTGGGAAACGATGGTTTGTCATGGAAAAATCCACAGGCATCTCAAGAGTCCTTTAGAAGCCTTTTTGGTTTTTTCTTCTTTTCCCTCCAACGACAGAAAGACACGCGGTGTGTCGATGCATTTTTCAGAGAGAAAACTATGCAACAAGCGATGAGTGTGCATTGCACACACTGTAAACATCAGTTAAAAACGACGCAGGGGAGTAAATCCAACACAAGAGCAGCTCGATTCACCGTCTGCATTAAAGGCCGAAAGATGCTCACGCCCAAAATGCATGTGAATTTGAAGACAATTCATTCTAGAAAACCCTGGAAACACATTCCATAAGGGTCTTTCTCCCTCCTCCCTCTGAGAGTCTTTTGTGCTTATTGAAAGGTTGGGGGGAGGGGGGCGGTACAGGGTTTCACCCTTCAGGGTTCTCAGAAAAATGCTCGTTTCTCAAGACAATGACCTCAGTCTGACTCCCTGTGTGTGCACGCACGTACATATTTGATGTTAGAATTATGTGCAACGGTGATCGTGAAGGCACGTATGTCCGAGCTGAAAAGGGAGGAGCAGGAAGTGCACAGTCAAGGATAGATCAGGAGGGAAACCAGGGCCGAGCTGAGAGGATCCCCAGGAGGGAAGTACCGTGTGTCTCTCCTCTGTCTGATTGGCATGCACCTCCCTCAACGTGCGTCCACAGTGAAACAATGTGACCATGACACTGGAGAGAGCTGATGCTAATGTAAAACACACACACACACACACACACACACACACACACACACACACAGAGCGCCCAGCCCAGGGAGCGGTGGGCTTCAACAGGAAATTCCTTTACAGCCTTTCTGCTGACTCAGGCCTCTAAGGTGAGAACCGAGTAAGAAGGAATGTAAATGTATAAATGTGTGTGTGTTTTTTGGGGCCTGTTAGAGCCGCATATGCACAAGCCATTACACTGTGGCGTCACAATATGTTTAAAACAACGCGGGTTTTAGATGATTTTGGGAAACTGCACTCAGCGACACTAAAACACATCCTCCAGTGTAAAGAGTTTAACCATGTGTACAGTATTACATGCCTTAAAGTTTGGGTGTTTTAACTTTTCTTACATGGTTATCATTTTCAATTCAGTAGATTTAGAATTCAAAACATTTATTAGTATATGTAAAGTGGAAATATAAAGTAAGACATTTTACCGCCTTATACACTTTGCACTAAAAAGAAACTAAAATACTCCATCGAAAAGGTCAGGTCATTTAAAAAAAATGGTTGAGTATACCGTCCTGGTCTGGTCTGTCCTGTCACAGTGACTCCATGCCCCCTTCAACCACACCCACCCACATACATTTGCTATTGTGTGTGATAGGGACCGCTGCGACAGGCAGCAGCCATCTTTGGAGGCAGCATCTGTGTACAGCCTCCTGCACAGGTGTCCTCCCCAGACTCATCATAAAGATCAGATCTCTGCGTACGACATTTCATCAAAAGCCAGACGCTTCACCTGAGAGGAGAAGGGCAGAGACACGGACACTCCGCGCATACATGATGGAGATGAACAAAGACCATGTGGCCAGCCCATGTCGACGAGATGGATGCTACCGCCGAGAGGAAAGAAGGGGATGGGTGTCGCTGAAGCCTCCCTATATGGAGCAACAGCGCCATCATGTGGTATACTTTTAAAACGACAAACTGCTACTCCACAGGTCCGCACTCTAACGCAGCACTAGACGACAAATAGATGCTTATGAGTGTTTATTTTGCGTGATGGGAAATATGTACCCTCTTTAAATAACATTCAATTAGTGTCGATTTGTATAGTTTTCTAAAACTGTTTTCATCCAGCATGAAGTAAAGCTCTTTGAAGAAAGTCCCCAAACACAAACTACTTGGTGTGTTTGTTTGCTCTGTAGTGGTTTTAACAAGAGAATGCATTTGTTGGAACAAATCCTCAGGTGGCCAACATATATTACATCGGTGAGTAAGTTCACGTTTCCCGAGAGGAGGTGATTTCCTCTGTACCGCAATATAATTGGAGATACACAGTTTGTGCTAACAACAGTGTTTCTGAAGTCTGGCCTGGTTTCATCAGAGCTGTCCGCTATTTGTTTCCTCGAGTTAATAGAAAATCTCACCACACCAAATGACTCTGTAATGCACAGATTATTTAATGACGGTGGTAAGTTGACAATCATGACGAAAAAAGACAGCTTTGAAAACAGGTGTGTGCAGAATACGTCTGACTAGTCCAAAGTGTTGGTTGTGAATGGAGCACACAGCACATGCACAAAAAACCTGCATAAAGGCCAATGGCTTTAAAAAACATACAACTCAGCAGTTAACATCTGCACAATGTTTTGCATGTTTTGCACAGACATGCAATCCAAAGCACAATACACGATAATTCAGCAATGTAGTATAAATAGCATACTTCTAGGTGCAGTTTCTTTTTCATAAAAGGAAACTTGGAAAGCATGGAGCGTCCACATGGTGTTCCTCAGACTAGTTGGCACTCTACCTGCTGAGCCGTTTCGTGTCGACATTCGTGTCCTGATCAACAGACGCAGTTCTGAAATTCATGATTAATGAGCTTCCTCAACCCAGGTAAGGGATAAAAATGACTCAAACTCAAACAATTAGAGAAAGTGATGATGACAGACGACACAGGTCAGGTTTGAGATG